>JAMKPZ010002728.1:0-31335 GCA_024699675.1 Amphibolis antarctica
TTCTTTCCCTATAACTTTCTCAAATCGAACCAATATTTTCCAGCTAACAAACCCACGTAAGAACACCCCCTTTTCAGTAGGAAACAAGCCTCAAAACATCTGGGACGTGCCCTTAAAAATGCTGGAAAATCTCATGAAAAATTCGCATTCAACACATTCAACACATTCAACATTCATACATTACAAACATCATTCATTCACACATACATCAAAGTATATTTTTGGGGTTTTTGTATATGAATCAAGTAAACTTCAAATGATCTGAATCCTAATTCAAAACAGTAAGAAATATTTTCCTAATTCAAGGTATGAAATTGGAATGACAAAAGATAACAAACCCCAATCCTACACTAGATAAAGTAAGGTAAATAGGGCAAGGGTTGAACCTTCACTCCAAAACCTTGAATGATGGTGGAGAGGGGACGTCTTCAGCAACAAAGCCACCCCTTCCTTGGCTTGAATAGCTTCCTCACGTCACCAAGGGTAGGGAAAGGGAAGATCAGACAACTCCTCTACCTTGAACCAACACCCAACAGCCCCTTCTTCTTTGGCTTTGAAGACCTAGAAATCTTGCCCTCTCTAAACCCTAGCTCCACGCAATCCAGCAGATATCCTCCTCCAAAAGCACGCCCTCTTGTCACCACGGCCTTGGATGATGGAAGAAAGTTGAGATTGGAAGTGTAGGTCGGCGATCTCCAAGCTTCTCCACTAAGGGGAGGGAGTTACGGCCCCTCTTGTGGTCGCCCTAGGGAGAGGAATGGGGAGGATGAGAGAGATGGGAATGGAATGGGAGACCCCTAGTCTCTTGGCCCCTGTCTTGTATTTATAGAGTCCACATTCTCTTCTTTCCAAATTTTCCCATGTGGCTTCAAACTTTATTCCTACAAAAGATCACATACAAGGGTTTCCAAGACATTGAAATATAATATAATAGAATATGATATGATCAAGAATGTTGCCTTACATGTCATTCCAATGCAAAATAATAATTGAAGTCCTAGTTGTGCATTATTTAATCAAGTTGTATCATATTCATGCAATTCATATAAATTAAAGGTTATATGCAATTCTAGTTAATAAAGCATGATAATAATATATGCACTTCTAATTTGCATGAGATAAGTATGTGTATAATGCACAAATTATGACTGCATAGTCCAAGATCTCCGCAAGTTGGAGACCATCCCCGGTCTGGTCACCGAGATGTACTCCAACCTATCCGAGGTGGAGTCGAAACTTGTTCTCGGCTTCCGGACAAGGCCGGTCGCACTATTTGATGCCCTCCTACTCTAGGTGCTCGGTCTCCACTCTACCAGGTTGGACATTTTTGCCCCTTTACCGAGCGTCCCATGGAGCATCAGCAATATCAACGTGGCAGTTGCGGCGAATACCGAGTTCGACTGGCGGGTGGTCAAGACGCGTGACCCGAACCCAGTTGCCCACCTCGTCTCGTTCGTTTTGAACAATACCATCCTACCGAAAGGGGGACATTGGGACGAGGTGAGTGTGGTGACTTACCTCGTGACTTTCGCAATGGTAACCGACTACCAGGTGAACTGGGCAGCGGCGGTCTGGCAGCAGATGCGGAACATCATCTATCTAGGTCAGAGGCCTCCTAGCCAACTATTGTTTGGTGAGGCCATGGTTGAGCTGGCAAGCTTCCTACACATTTCGACTGATGGCCGGCAAAAGACAACGCTCCTGACCCAGCCCATCACGACAACCGATCTTGGTCGTTACGAGAGGCTCGTGTTGACCCCCATGCTTAAACGGGCCGATTGGGTGGCCAGTTGGCCCACCGCCAGCATGCCAGTATCTAACCCTGGCAGCTAGCTCCCTGTTGACCCATGCTTAAACGGGCCGATCGGGCGGCCAGCCGGCCTGCCGCTGGCCTACCGGTATCTAACCCTAGCAACTGGCTCGATGTTAACCCATGCTTAAGAAGGCCTGTCAAATAGTCAGGCGGCCATCCACCGGCATGCCGGTATCTAACCCCGGCAGCCGGTATCTAACCCCTGCAGTCGGCTCCCTAGACTCCCCCAGCTAAATGGACATGCTCCACCCTTATCGGGTGGCCGAGTAAAACAAGCCAGTCGACTACCGGCACACCGGTAAAACACCCCGGTGGCCGACCTCTAACTCTCCCACCAACGTGCTAGTACGTTCGTTCACACGGCAACCAGACTCCTAGCCGGTGCAAAGCCCCGGCTATCCGCTACAGCCTATTCCCCTGAATCACCAACTAAAAATTCCTGGTGAACCCCGATCCCAACCAACCAGCATCCAGTTATCACATGGCACCTGCCAGCTAGCTACCTAAAAAGGTAATTCAAATCGATTGGAAAGATACAATGAGATTTAATCACTTAAATCTCACAATCAATCAATCACATCGATCGCATGATTGAATCACGATATACACAGGGTTTCCATCCCGAGATCACCTGAAAAAGGAAGGGGATTCCCTAAATAAAGAGACCATTCACTCCATTTCACGGGATGGCTTTTTGGAAGACTTGTTGGACGTTCTGAAGGAGGAGAGCTACTTGGAGCCCCGATGCCCTCTCACCGCACCGAAGCGAGGACTTCTGACCACCGCCGATGATTCCCTACAGGTAAGTTCCCTCATCCTCTACTGTCGTACATATGATTTAGCCTCATTTTCTCGAGCCCCGACCATGCTGGACCTTCCCCACACAAGGGAAAGGTCGGAGGACATGCCCAGGTATCATTCCTTCGGATACGCTTCCGAAGGTACTGGCAGCCTCCCTCCCGACCAAGTGAATCCACCCGGTACGATCGAGATCAATTCAGTCACGACCCTTTTATCGGGTCCTTTTGCATGGAAACTCGCATTTTCTTACGTGCTCTATGAATGCATCGTCGAGTTTTCCCGTCCTTTTCTTTTTAAACGACTAGCCATCGTTAGACACACCATATCCGCTTAGAGATGATCATCTCCTAGAAGGTGTCCACCTCTCCTGTCTCTTGAGACTAGGTGTAGAAATCTCTACACCTGGAGGTTGAGTCGAAAAACAGAGTGAACATCTTGTCTCAGACCTGGATGCCCAGTAGGCCGACAAATAGACCCGTCAAACTCTTGGCTAAAAAGCCAGAAGTCCGTTGCAGGGGCTATGACGTCTATAATCGCATTTTCATCTATTTTTCGCTACCTTTTACTGAGAGAGGCAAAACTATCCTCTTGATGCCCCAGAAAGGCTTCCAGGATGGCTAAAAATGAGCCCTTCTTCAAGTTGTTGAAGAAAAACACCAACTTCGCATGGATAGTAGAATGCCAAGTCACCTTTGACCACATCAAGCGACAGCTATCCCGACCACCGGTTCTTGTGCCACCTCAACCCGGGCGACCGCTCTTCCTATATATGTCGGTCACGGCTTCTTCCATGGGCGCAGTACTGGGCCAACATGATACTACCGACAGAATCGAGCAAGCCATATACTACCTTAGTAAGAAATTTACCGAGGTAGAGGAACGGTATGAGCTGATAGAAAAATACTGTCTCTCATTAGTTTAGACAGTGAAAAAGCTACAACACTACTTGGTGGTCTATCTGTTTTTGTTGCTTAGCCACCTGGATCCCCTATGCTACCTCTTCGACTAGCCAGCCTTGGTAGGCAGGTGCGTAAAATGGCAAATGCTCCTTGCCGAGTTTGACATCCGATACGTAACCCAGAAATCCATGAAGGCCCAAGCCATGGCCAACCAACTGGCACACCAGCCCTTGCCAGATTATCAGCCATTGGAGGATTCATTCCCAGACGAGCCCGTCTTCACCATTAACGAGCCGGATCCAGACTAGCCGAATCTTGACCAGCCGGAACCCCATACCCTGTACTTCGACAGAGCGGTCAACACCAAAAGCCGCGAGGTGGGGGTCATCCTAGGGGATCCCCAAGGACGGATGCTGCCCATAGCCAAGCGGCTTCTCTTCACATGCTCGCACAATGAGGCAGAGTACGAGGCTTGCATCATGGGACTACGACTCACACTGCAACTCCGGGTCACCCATCTGCGCGTGTTCGGCGATGCCATGCTAGTAATCTCTCAAACCCTCAATAGGTGGAAAACCCAAAACCCCAAGCTCCAGCCATACCAGGAGCTTGTACTACGATTAGTGAGCAACTTCCAGTTTGTCCACTTCCAGCATGTCAGTCTCAAGCATAACCCATACACGGATGCTCTGGCCGTCCTAGCAACGTGGGTAACGGTCATGGAAGGTCAGAGCATAGCCATAGAAGTCATAATGCTTCACCAGCCAGCCTACAATGAGGACATCTACCGCCTCACGGAAGTCCCTAAGCGGGCAGACGTCAGACCTGCGGCTTTGCATCTGGCTAGCTACCCCAACAACCGGCAGACAATCAACCCACACGAAGAACTAGCTCTGGTTGACAAATTGGGCAATACGAACCCGAAGTCCACAGATGGCAATCCGGGGAATTCACAACAAGAGGATCGCCCTTGGTATTCAAACATACAAACCTTCCTGGAAACCGAAGAGTTCCAATCGGAAGCTACCACCCAAGATTGACATACGCTCTCCAGACTAGCAGCCGGCTACGTCTTCAGTGGGGGACAGCTCTACAAGCGGTCTCACAACCAGACTCTTCTCCGGTGTGTGACTCAGCCCAAGGCACATACGGTTATGCAGGAAATCCATGAAGGTGTTTGTGGATCCCACATGAACGGGATCCTCCTGGCAAAAGAAGATCATGCTCCAAGGCTACTACTAGAGCACAATGGAGGCAGACTACACAACTTACATCCGTCATTGTCACCAATGCCAGGTTCATGGAAATCTCATCCACGCGCCCCCCAAGGAACTATACAACATGGCTTCCCCTTGGCCATTCTCCATGTGGGCCTTGGATGTGGTAGGCGAGATCAAGCTGATAGCCACCAATGGACACCAGTATATACTGGTGGCCATAGATTACTTCACCAGGTGGGTGGAAGTGGCTTCCTACAAAATAGTCACGGCGGCCGCCACCTAGAGGTTCCTGCGCAACCATATTATCACCCAGTATGGTGTACCCTTCGAGGTGGTGATCGACAACGGCACCAACTTTACTACCAGGCAAGTTACGGGCTACCTTGAGCAGTGTCTTATACGCCACCTAAGGGCATCCCCCTACAGGCCACAGATGAATGGAGCGGTCGAAGTGGCTAACAAGACATTAGTTCGAATCCTCAAGAAGATGGTCCGAAAACACAAAGACTGGCATGACCACCTCCCATACGCACTCTGGGCCTATCGGACGTCCTTACGAACTACCACCGGAGCAACACCATACTCGCTGGTGTATGGGTCTGAAGCAGTATTACCAGTGGAAGTAGAGCTTCCATCCCTCATCCTCAAGGAGGAAGCAGACTCCGACGACCAATGGTCGAAATCACACTTGCTACAGCTCAATCTCCAAGACAAGAGAAGGTTGAGAGCATTGGACCACGCCCAGACTTATCAGCAGAAGATGGCAAGGGCTTATGGCAAGAAAGTCTGTCCCTAGCTCCTCACGCCCGGTGATTTAGTCCTTCAAGCCACCTTCCCAGCAGGTTCCATGGGAAAATTCTCTGCAAATTGGTGTGGTCCATACGTCATCACCACGACCCTCAGTGGGGGGGCCACCTACCTCCTTGATGAGGCCACACAACAAGAATTCGGCCCGGTCAATCTATCGTAGTTGAAGAAGTTCTACCCATAGACAAAGCGACCGAGGTTCATCATGGTCGCCGCCTTCAGATAGGCCGGCCACCGATGTCTCAGACCGACACCCTACCAGCTAACAGAGAGGCCAGCTCCCCGTGGCTGTACGTGACAAGCACGTCACGTACCCAACTGGGGCTCAACACGGTCGCCACCTTCAGACAGGCCGACCGCCGGTGTCTTAGACCAACGCCCTACCAATTGACCGAGAGGCCAGCTCCCCATGGCTGTACTTGACAAGCACGTCACGTACCCAACTAGGGCTCAATACGGCTGCCGCCTTTAGACAGGCCGGCCACCAGTGTCTCAAACCGACACCCTGCCAGCTAATCAAGAGGCCAGCTCCCTACGGCCGTATGTGACAAGCACATCGCGTACCCAACCGGGGCTCAACACGGCTGCCACCATCAGATAGGCCGGCCACCGGTGTCTTAGACCGACGCCCCACCAGCTGACCGAGAGGCCAGCTCCACATAGCCGTCGCCTTCAGACCAACCGACCACCGGTGTCTTAGACCGACGCCCTGCCAGCTGACCGAGAGGCTAGCTCCCCATGGCTGTACGTGACAAGCACGTCACATACCCGACCGAGGCTCATCCCAACTGCCGCCTTCAGACAAGCCGGCCACCGACGTCTTCGTCCGACCCTCCACTAACTGACCAAGAGGTTAGCTCTGGACAAGTATGCTCCTTTTCTCGGTGAACCCCCTCGCATCACTCACATGTCGCGCTATGCACACACGATAGGTACGTCCCTCCTTCCGATCGTCCTGCCACGTTGGTACTAGAAAGAAGAGGGTCGACAAGGCTAGCCAAACTGTCACCCCAAAAATTGGCACGATTTCTGGGTCTCCATCCGTCGGAAACTACTCGCGCACCCCTCCATCTCACCACCACAAAACATCCTGGTCACCGTCCGTTAGAAGAAACACCAGGAAGCTGGCAAACAACCTGACACTCGTCCACAACCTATTGCCCCAATACTTACACACTCCACCGCCCAACCGGCCTTCCACCATCTGCCACATCCGACATACCCAGTAGCCGCATCCACGGCCAGCGGTGAGAACAGTTTGCAACAGCAGGTGGCATATCCGGCTCAAGAAGTGCTATCCAAACCTTTGGGACGAACTACTGACCCCAGGAGTGATACCAACTACATCCAGGTTACCACACTACAAACCCGAGCATCCAAATTTTTTAGCTCCCACTGCGTCAAGGCAAAACAGAGTGAGTAATCCATGTTTGTCCTTATCTCCATGGTCTTTGCCGATTCTGAGTGGTTATGAAGTACCAGCGGGAGATCACTTCTCCCCCTGCAAATGAGTATCCAACCTCCCATTTTTACCTAGCTTGAGTGCCACCCAACAATGAGGGAGATCACAAACTTCGACTCCCTCTAGGTAAGGTATTCCCCTTGGACCCAACTGCGACAATATCGGGTTATTCTACTTGCTAACAGCACATGGGGAGGGCTAGTAGTACTCTTTTATTCATTTTTTTTTATTTTGATCTACTATTTTGTGAAAGAGAAAGAATAGCGAAAAGCAAAAAAAAAAAAAAAGAGAAAAATGAAGAAGAAGAAAATTCAGTGGCTAGAATCCTTCTATAAGAGGAAAAGAAAAAAAAAAGAGAAATAGAAGAAAAAAAAAGAGAGAAGAAAAGTTAATTGTTGCTGAGTCCTGAAAATATATGGACTCCTGTGTAAGGGAAGGGTAGATTTCAGGATTCCACCAGCTGTTGGCAATCCTATACCTGACTTGTTGCAATTGACTGAGTATTCCCTTCTTTCAGGGCTTGGCAACCCATTGAAGTCCGCCAATAAAACCAGGTGTCGGAACCCATTTGCCGACACCCACTTCTCCCTTTTTCTCTTGTCCTAGGGCTCGACATCCTAGCTAAGTCATCAAGACAAGGCTTGGCATCCCTCACAGAAGACCTGCTGGCAGCTGCATCCTCAGCAACACTAGGCTTGGCATCCCACTGAAAGTCGCTTCCACCCCCAGGTTCCGATGCCCAAGTCTCCGGAACCCGCACTATTCTATCTGTTACCACCACACCCCTAGAGCGAGCTTGTGAGGAAGAATCAGCATAACTATGGGCAGAAGGGCAGCTTTCGGATCTCTCCTCTCGACCTGTCTTGATTGCCTTAGGGTCGCTTCCGTTGGACAAAGGAACCACGTTTCCAAACACACCCGTGTGAATGTCCAACGGTCCCTTTTTTGTTGTGAGGTGCGCCACCTTTCATTCCCCTACAGGTTCGGATAGCACCATTGAGTCGGAACGGCCACCTTGCGCGGACTCCATCACAGGTAACCATTTGAAAAGTCCCCTCACCTTTTTCGTGCCACTATTCCTAAAACATCGGCAAATAGACTTGGCACCCATCGTTTTATAGAACCAATGAAGCGGGACATGAGAAGAAGGACCACGAGGAAATGTCTCAACACCTGCACACATCTCACTACTTGTATACACAGATAAGCAGAGGAAACAACACTTCCTCCCCAACCTCGAAAACTAACATACGAATAAGTGTGCAAGTAAACAAGACAGTCGGGTCAATCAGCTGGCTACCGCTTAAGAGACGCAGTTACCCACGGATGGCCGGCACCTTGGCCGCGTCCAACGTCAGGACAATAGCTATTCCTTGCAGGGACAAAAGAGACCCGCCCACGCACATCACCTAGCTCAGACAGCTGGACACCAGAAAGAGGACCCGCACCAAACGTGCCATCACGGGGGGGAAACGGCCGGTTGCCGGGTAATCCAGTTGGCAGTCGCTCACGAAACACGATGACCCAGATGGAACAAACACCCACAAAGCGAAGAGTTGCAATCGCGTGATACCTAGCCCAGAGTACCAAAGGCCGCTACCTGTGATTCAGCTAAGACGCCGCCACACACAGAGGCAAGACTGACCGATGGGGAGAGGGAATAGCAGGCTGTCTGGTACCATCAATCGGCAACCGCCATAACGATCCGACTTGTGCCGGCATCCGACTCTTCTTCCGTGGCATGAATGCCCTCTCCGTATCGCTACCTCGCACCTTTCTCGCATACACGCAAAAGTTCTTGGGTACACAATCCATAGGAAATATTTCATTAATTACGATTGATATTATTTAGATAACTCCTTAGATTACACGTGCGAGACAACAGGCTGCAGGTCCACAAGGTCAGTCTACGTCACTATCCCTCTGGCGCCTGAACTAAGACGCTCAAACCTCCAGTGCTCCCATTCGATCTCCCGGGCCTCCATCTGCTCCAGCAAGCCGACCAATGGGTCCTCGCGGTTCATCAGGCAGTCCATCGCTATGCGCAAATAGTCACTCAGTAGGGACTCCATGGTAGATGCACCAGCAGCCACACTCTGACTCGGAACTCCACCCACGAATGGCGAAGCAGCGGTAGAAGTAGTCGGCCGACGCCCGGTCGACGACCCAGCAGACGTCCCGACAGACAAGCTAGCCCGCCTAGAAGTGAGCTTCTCATAACGGTCGAGATCGACTGCCGTGATAGGTCAGGTCAGGAGTGGGACTTTCTGTCGACCGTCGGTTGAGATGCGTAGGAAGCCTGCCAGCTCGACCATCGCCTCAGCGAACAGCAACTGGCCGGGAGGCCGTCGACCGAGGTAGACCATGCTCTGCATCTGGCGTTAGACCGCTGCCGCCCAGTTCACCTGGAAACCATATACCACCGCAAAAGTCGCAAGGTAAGTCACCACGCTAATCTCATCCCAATGTCCCCCTTTTGCCGGTAAAGCGGAGGCCCAACACCTCAAATAGGAGTGCGTTGGAGAGTTCCGCCGGCCCGGCCCGGAGGCCGAGAACGAGTTGCGGCTCCACCTCAAACAGGTCGAAGTACATCTCGGCCACCAAGCCGGTGACGGTCTCCACGCGACGGAAATCCCGGACGAATGGGAGCAGGCCATGTGCAACGAACAACTACTCCAACTCCGGCAGTTGGTCGAAATCAGCCGACCTACCATATAAAACATTCCTCAGGGCCAGGCAATTGTCCATTGGGAGCACCAACTCCTGGTCGGTGCCAGGAGGCAAGACGCCTTTGGTTGCCGCCTCATCGCAATCGATTGCCGTACGGTACCACGGGAGCGCCATGCAGACTGACTCCGCACCCAAGGCTGTGTCATCGGGCATTACCGACGGCATGTCAGAAGACTCCAGGAGGAGCCGCTACCTCTCAACCAGCATCTTGCAACGCGTCCGATGCTGCGAGCTTTGGAGAGGGGCCACTGCCGACGCCTCGCCTTCTGCGTCATCCTCCGAAGGATGAGAATCGAAGGCGTCTGAGTCCCCGCGTTGCTCTAATAGCCACCATCGGGAAATGGCCTCGACAAAAGGGGAATCACACCCACTATCCATAAGCAAGTAGAATACCTATAAACGAACGGCCTCTGCCAGTAGATCCTTTAGCAATGGGGGCAATGTCTCAAGCCACTATCGCACAGACACGGCAGCCGACCGTCGGATGTGGCCCATGACATTCTTGGTCCTAGGCATTGGAACGTTGAAGAAAAGGAAGGGTGAAGGAAAAATGGAGAGAAGAAACCAGCGAAGGAGAAAATGAGAAGAAGATATGAAAAATTTCAGACACCTTCACCTCCCTATTTATAGGAAAATAAGTCCACCCAGATGCCGGCAACCCAGGCGGCAACCGATTCAAAAATTGGCTGAACGGAAACCAAGAAAGCTGATGAATCACCTCACCTACAACGATTCCTAATGACTGACGAGCAATGCGATTGTTCACTGCGCCGATGACCAGCTTTTGGACGTAGCACGTGACAGCACCTGGCTACTGGCACACATATGGTGGCTACCGTGCAACCAGCCGGCTGGGCCCAAGAACCAAGGAATGCATGACACGACTATTCACTACGTCGACGACCAGCTTTTCAACGCAGCACATGACAGCACCCAGCTACTGACACATACAAGGTGGCTGCCGTGCAACCAACCGACTAGGCCCAAGAACCAAGGAAAGCATGATGTGACTATTCACTACGCCGACGACCAGCTTTTGGACACAGCACGTGAAGGCTTTCCACCTCAACACCCGGCTGCCGGCACCCACAAGGTGGCTGCCATGCAAGTAGCCGGCGGAGCCCAAGAACCAAGGAAAGCATGATGCGACTATTCACTACGCCAACGACCAACTTTTTGATGCAACACGTGAAGGCTTTCCACCTCAGCACCTGGCTGCTGGCACCCACAAGGTGGCTACCATGCAAGCAGCCAGCTGAGCCAAGAGTGAGAAAGATGACTCATTGCAAAGATTCCTGACAGGGACTAGCTCACCCAAGGTGACTTTTGGTTAAAAAACCGAAGGTGTAAGCCCAACTTCCCACTTAATGGCGTCTCCTGGTTAGGTAACCGAGAGTGTAAGCCCAACTCCCCTTTCAAGGCATCTTCTGGTTAGGCGACCAAGAGTGTAAGTTCACACTACCATGGCGACTCTCGATTGAGATACCGAGAGTATAAGTTCAATTATCCCGATTTAGAGTACATCATCTCTGAACCTCTTAAGACTTTTCCTAAAGCACCTTCCAAGAAAGTCTATTTCATAACAAGCGATGGATATTCACAAAGTGTGAAACCTCGCATTATTTACCACTCACGCATGGAGGGTCATTCAACCCTAGGATATTGGTTTCCTTCCACCGAGGTCATACAACCTCACATAGGGAGGGGCATTTTGTTGACCCCCATGCTTAAACGGGCCAATCGGGTGGCCAACCAGCACACCCCCGGCATGCCGGAATCTAACCCCAGTAGCTGGCTCCCTGTTGACCCATGCTTAAACGGGCCGATCGAACGGCCAACGGGCCCACTGCCAGCTTGTCGGTATCTAACCCCGACAGCCGGCTCCCTGTTGACCCATGCTTAAGAAGGCCTATCGGATGGTCAGTATCTGACCCTGGTAGCCAGTATCTGACCCCTGCAGTCGGCTCCCCAGACTCCCCATGCTAAATGGACATGCTCCACCCTTATGGTGTGGCTGGGTAAAACAAGCCGGCCGACTACCGGCACACTGGTAAAACACCCCAGTGGCCAACCTCTAACTCTCCCACCAATGTGCAGGTACATTCATTGACATGCCTACTCCGACCTCTGGGATAAACACACGGCAGTCGGACTCCTAGCCGGTGCAAAGCTTCGGCTATCCGCTACAGCCTATTCCCCCCAATCGCCAACTCAAAATTCCTGGCGGACCCCGATCCCAACCAGCCCACATCCGGCTATCACACGGCGGCTGCCATCTAGCTACCTAAAAAGGTAATTCGAATTGATTGGAAAGATACGATAAAGAGGTAATCACAATATACGCGAGGTTTCCATCCCGGGATCACCTAAGAAAGGAAAGGGATTCCCTATATAAAGAGACCATCCGCTCCATTTCACGGGATAGCTTTTTGAACGACTTGTTGGAGGTTCTGAAGGAGGAGAGCTACTTGGAGCCCCGACGCCCTCTCACGACACCAGAGCGAGGACTTCCGACCACCGCCGATGACTCCCTACAGGTAAGTTCCCTCATCCTCTATAGTCGTACATATGATTTAGCCTCATTTTCTTGAGCCCCAACCATGTTGGACCTTCCCCACACAAAGGAAAGGTCAGATGACATGCCTGGGTATCATTCCTAGAGATACGCTTCCGAAGGTACCGGCACTCCCTCCCGGCCAGGTGAATCCACCCGGTACGGTCAAGATCAGTTCAGTCGTGACCCTTTTATCGGGTCCTTTTGCATGGAAACTCGCATTTTCTTACGTGCTCTACGAATGCATCATCAAGTTTTCCCGTCCTTTTCTTTTGAAACGACTAGCCATCATTAGATGCAACATATCCGCTTAGAGACGGTCATCTCCCAGAAGGTGTCCGCCTCTCCTGTCTCTCGAGACTAGGTGTAGAAATCTCTACACCCAGAGGTTGAGGCGGAAAATTGAGTGAACATCCGGTCTCAGACCCGGATGCCCGGTAGGTCGACGAATAGACCCGTCAAACTCTTGGCTGAAAAGCCAGAAGTCCATTACCAGGGCTATCACATCTATATTCGCATTTTCATCTATTTTTCGCTACCTTTTACTGAAAGAGGCAAAGCTGTCCTCCCAATGCCCTGGAAAGGCTTCCGAGATGAGGCCGTCGGCATGCATCTTTGCCGGTACTGGCTGTCTGGGTGTATGAGTATACACACCCCAACGGTTCCCTTTTACCGAGAGAGGCAAAGTTGTCCTCCCGATGCGCCGGAAGGCTTCCGGGATGAGACCACCAGCATACATCCTTGCCGGCACCGACTGTCCAGGTGTATGAGTATATACACCCCGACGTTTCCCTTTTACCGGGAGAGGCAAAGCTGTCCTCCAGATGCCCTGGAAAGGCTTCCCGGATGAGGCCACCGGCATGCATCCTTGCTAGCACCAGTCATCTGAGTGTATGAGTATATACACCCCGACCTTTCCCTTTTACCACGGGAGGCGAAGTTGTCCTCTCGATGCCCCGGAAAGGATTCCGGGATGAGGCCGCCGGCATGTATCCTTGCCGGCACCAGCCATCTAGGTGTATGAGTATATACACCCCGACGGTTCCCCTTTTACCGGGAGAGGCAAAGCTATCCTCTCGATGCCCCGGAAAGGCTTCTGGGAAGAGGCCGCCGGTATACATCCTCGTCGGCACCAGCTGTTCGAGTGTTTAAGTATATACACCCCGACGTTTCCCTTTTACCGGGAGAGGCAAAGTTGTCCTCCTGATGCCCCGGAAAGGCTTCCGGGATGAGGCCGTCGGCATGCATCCTTGCCGACCCTAGCCAAACGGGGAACATGAACTCTCGCCCTTAGTTAAGGAGGCGGAATGTGACACGGTAACCGGTACGTTTAGCTGACAATCTGGCGTTCTAGTCGGCTGCCACACCCAGTTCTCTCATTTTTGGATAGCATCACATGATTTTACATCATTCTTGTGGTTTTACCATTTTGATGGCAGAAGGACACTTCCCCATCAGGTTTTCCTTGTTTTCTACCCAAAAATAAGGTGGCGACTCCATTTAACGAGCCATCCCCCACCCCCATGTGGCGATGTGCTCACACAATCACCTTTCAATTCTCTATACCTCGGCCCACCTGCTAGCTCTACCAGTGGAAACCCATGGGCTTCGGGGTGATAGCCGGATGAAAGAGAGGGTACAGCTCGCTTCTGAGTAAGCCAGCTCATCTGCTGGGACTTCTATTGAGCCATCCGCCGAACCTTCGACCAGACGTCGGTAGACTACCTTTACCGCTACCTCACCTTTCCCGGGCGGAGCCCCGGGCCCGGACGTGGCTGCCAGTGCGTCGTCCACAGAGACCCTCCTAACCTCCATGGGCAAATGCCTATGGACAGCAATGGACCGGTTGAGTGCCTGGGACGATGTTCTTCTGCGGGTGATGACCCGCAAGAACCGGTTGGTAGGGCTGCTTGAGCGGATGGAGGCTTGGGACAGTGACGTGGACTAACCTCTTGTACCCTTCACTTCTTTTTTTTGTCTATAATCGGAGAAAATTACTCATAATGCAATTTATCTTTTTCAAAAAATATGCTTCCTATGTGGATTCTGCACATAAGAATATTCGTGTGTATATGAGTATATCCTACAGAAAAGTGCGAGGGAGTGATGCGGAGAGGGTACTCACGACGCAGTAGAAATTCTGACTACTGGCATAAGCCGGGTCACCATAGCAGTCGCTGGCTATTGATACGGGATAGCCCGCTGTTCCCATCCATCGGTCAGTCTTACCTCTGTGTGATGTGGTGTTATAGCTGGATCATGTGTAGCGGTCTCCAACTCTCTAAGCTGGGTACTGCGCAATCGAGCCTTCTTCATTCCATGGAATGCAGTTAGCGTCCTCATTTTGGGCACGACTCGGATGTTGGCTTCCTCTGGGTAGCCATGTCTCGTGAGTGGCTACCAACTGATTTACCCGGTAGCCAACTGTCTCTCCATGTGACATCTCATTTGGCATGGGCCCTCGTAGTGGCGTCCAACTGTCTAAGCGGGGTGATGTGCGGGGGGACCTCCTTCATTCCCACAAGGAACAGATAGCGTCCTGATTTTGGACGCAGCTAAGGTGCCAACTATCCGTGGGCTTGTGTCATAAGCGGCGGCCGGCTGATTGTCCCAGCTTGCTTATTTACCTACACACTTATTCGCACATTAGTCCCCCTATGTAGGGAGGAAGTGTCATTTCCTCCCCTTATCTATGAGCACAAGTAGTAATGTGTGTGAAGGTGTTGAGACATTTTATTATGGCCCATCCTCCTGTATTCTGCCTCGTTGGTACTGTAAAGGTGGTGGATGCCAAGTCTATTCACCAAAGTTCTATGGACTAAAATAGTGGCATGTAGGAGGTATGGGGATTTTTAAATGGCTACCTATGATAGAGTCTATGCAAGGTGGCTATTCCAGCCCAACGGTGCTATCCGAACCTATAAGGGAATGAAAGGTGGCTCACCTCACAACAAAAAGGAACCGCTAGACATTCATGCAAGTGGATTTGGTAAACGTGGTTCCTTTGTCCAGCGGAAGTGACCCAAAGGCGACAAAGACAGGTCTAGAGGAGAGATCTAAAAGTTGTCCTTCTGCCCATAGTTATGCTGATTCTTCCTCACAAGTTAGCTCGAGGGGTGTAGAGATAGCGGATAGAATAGTGCGGGTTTCGAAAACATGGGCATCGGAACACGGGGGTGGAAGCAACTTTCAGCGAGATGCCAAGCCCAATGCTGTTGAGGACACAGCTACCAGCGGGTTTGGTGTGAGGGATGCCAAGCCCTATCTTGACGACTTAGTTGGGATGTCAAGCCCTAGGATTAAGGAAAAAGGGAGGAGTTGGTGTCAGCAAATGGGTCCCGACACCCAGTTATATTGGCGCACTTCGATGGGTTGCCAAGCCCTGAAGAGAGGGGATACTTGGTCAATCGCAATAAGCCGGGTATAGGACTGCCAATAGATGGTGGAATCCTAAAATCTACCCTTCCCCTACACAGGAGTCTATATGCTTTCAGGACTCAGCAACAAGTAACTTTTTTTCTTCTTCTTTTTCATTGAAGAAGGACTCTAGTCACTGACTTTTCTTCTTCTTCATTTTTCCCTATTTCTTTTTTTCGTTTTCTTCCTTTTTGCTGTTCCTTTTCTTTACAAAATAGAAGATGGAAATAAAATTGAATTTGAGAATGCTATTAACCCTCCCCACGTGCTGTTGGCAAGTAGAATAATTCGACGGTGTCGCGGTTGGGTCCAAGGGGAATACCTTACCTAGAGGGAGCCAAAGTTGATGATCTCCCTCATTGTCGGGTGGCACTCGGGCTAAGTAAAAGAGGGAACTTGGATGCTCATTCGGGGGGAGAAGTGATCTCCCGCTGGTATTTCGTAACCGCTCAGAATTAGCAAGAACCATGGAGATAAGGACAAACCTGGATTACTCACTCTATTTCGCCTTGACGCCATTGGAGTTAAAAAAAGTGTGGGTGCTCGGGCTTTTAGCGTAGTAACCCGGTTGTATGTGGTAATGCTCCTAGGGTTGGTAATTCATCCCAAAGGTCTGGATAGCACTTCTTGAGCCAGATGTGCTGCCTACTGCTGCAAACTATTCTCACCGCCGGTCGTAGACGCAGCTATCAGTAAGGCCGACGTGGCGGTCGATGGAAGGCCGGTTGGGTGGTGGAATCTGTAAGGCATTGAGGCAACAGGCTGTGAACGAGGGTCGGGTCATTTTTCGACATCCTACCGTTGCTTCTGGCGGATGGTGACTCGAACGTTTTGCGGTGGTGAGATTGAGGGGGGCACAAGCACTTTTCGGCGAATTGAGACTTGGAACCCATGCCAATTCTTGAGGGTGACGATTTTGCTAGCCTTATCTACCCTCTTCCTTTCCAGCACCGATGCGACAGGATGACCGGAAGGATGGACCTGCCTATCGTGCGTGCATGTGGAGAGGATTCATTAGGGGAAAGGGAGCATACCTGTCAAGAACTGGCCTATCAGTCAGCTGGTGGAGAGCTGGTCAAAGACATCGATGGTCGACTTGTCTGAAGGTGGTGGCCGCGATGCGCTCTGGTCGAGTACGCGACATGCTTGTCACATATGCCTGCTTGAGGCACGAGGGCCCCTGAGCTTCACCAGCTGCTCTAGTTGTCGAGCACGTGAAGAGGGGTGAGGGGCAGAATCTCCTAGTTCTGCCCTGGGATGCTGCACCTCTGTTGGTACATGTGGATGGGCTGGTTATCGACTCGCCAAGAGGCGAAAACTAGATAGTCTCCCAAACAAGGAAGCGACGAGTTCGTAACGTTCGCTTGTCCAGGTGAGTGTGGCGGGGAAGGGACAGAATGCCCCTAGTTCTACCCTACGATGTTGGCCAGTGCTCTACTTGTAAAGGATGCTATTGAGATTGAGCAAGCCAGCTGTCCTAGCTCCATCGTGTGGCACCCATGCTGAATGTTTTCAGCTATCGAATGATGGGAATGGGGACTGGATGGCTGCAGCTCTGGCCTATGCTGGGTGAAAGACTTGGTGTGATTGCCAAGTTGGTGGCTACTGAGGACGCAGTTGCCGGTGCACTTGTGCATGGGATGCCAAGCCCGGTAGTGATGACTTTGTTGGGTTGGCAAGCCCTGTGGTGACGACTTCGTTGGGTTGTCAAGCCTTGGCCGACTTGGTCAGGTTGCCGAGTCGGTGGCTGCTGAGGACACAGCTACCGGCGCACTTATGTTTGAGATGCCAAGCCCTTCGTGACGACTTTGTTGGGTTGTCAAGCCCTGGCCGACTTGGTCAAGTTACCGAGCCAATGGCTGCTAAGGATGTAGCTACCGGCGCACTTGTGCATGGGATGCCAAGCACTGTTGTTGAAGGTGTGGGTTCTAGCGTGAGTTGCCCGGAAGCCATGAGCATCGACGGTTTGTGGACCAGACAGATGAGATTGACCTGGTTCAGCTAGGAGATTCTAGCTTCCAACAGTCGTGTTGAAGGGAGGGATCGCCTTGTCCCTTACCCACATCCAATTGAATATGCGGACATCGACTGCATAGGCCGGAATCCCTCAAGCGGATGCCATCTCCTGTTACCGGAATCTGGGAGGATGGTGTTCACTTGAGAGTTCTCTGCATGGTTCGGGAAAGTCTACTGGCTCACCTCGAGAGATGCGGGAGGCTGTTGTAGCTCGATGGTTCCTGAGTCTATGAGACGCTAGATGGCCAGTCTCAGCATCCGGCAGTGGTCGGTCACGTGGCCAGCAGATCGGTGATACTCGCAGTACTACTACAAGTTGTACCAAGAGGGAAGAACAACTGGGGGTGGTCTGACAGGAGGGAGCGTGAGCAGCGTCTGCGCCCTGCGGAACACCTGGCTCAGTGGTTCGAAGAGTGGCATGTACTCCGTTACGTGCGGCCGCTATACCGGCATAGGCGGTTGGCATGGTTGTCGCGGCTGCTGCTGGGTGGGGCGTTGTTGGTTACCACTCGTTTGGCCTCCATTTTGCCCCTAGTTCCTTCAATGGGAGGATCCTAGGGCTGCTACCTGCCATTGCCATGACACCGAAGGCTCTGGTGCGACTGTCGGTCGGGCCATGTAAATCGGTTGCTGAACCGAGGTGGTGGCCAACAGACGATACTCCTGGGCCGGAGTGTACACCTATTGCGGTTGATATGGCGGGGGCACGGCTGCCACGACCACGACGAGAGACGGATGCCCGTTGTCATTCCTCTGGAAGCCGCGATTGTTTCCCTCATTGTCACTCATTACCAGTGGCTTGAGACGGATGTTTCCTCCAGTGTTGACCCCAAAGGGAAGGGCTAAGAATCTTCCAAACTTCAGAATCCCCTCCAAGCGGCTGCCGACCTTGATCAACTAGGAGAATGTGACGTACGATTGAATGCATAGGAGCGCCGCCAGTGATGGCTAGGCGCCCTATATAATCATGTCCAGTGAATCTTCCTCAGCTGGCTTATCCTGAATTTGGGATGCCAGGGCCCTCCATTTGCCAACGTAGCCACTGAACGGCTTGTTTTCATGTTGGCAGAGGCTGCGGAGGTCCTCCAACTTCGGTGCTAGGTCCAAGTTGTACGCGTACTATTCTTGGAACATGTACACCAGCTGCTCCCAAGTGTAGATTTTTGTTAAGTCCAAGGACATGTACCATGATAGTGCCAGCCCTTGTAGGGATTTCTGGAATAGTCGGATGAGGAGCTTCTCCTCGTGCTGTAGCATCGCCATGTCCCCACAGTAAGCCCGGAGGTGCACGTGGGGGTCACCGTGCCCATTGTATTTGGCCAATTCGAGCATCTTGAAGTCAAGAGGTAGCATCGCCTCTAGACAAAAATAGAGGTTTTGGAACAAACAAGAGGGTTTCGACGGGCCGGGCCTCATGTCCCAGAAGGATGCTTTCAGTTCGGCTATCCTCTGAAGTAGTTGCCCCTGCAGGTCTGGCATTTGGGTGGCAGTAGTGGTGGCCACTGGCTATAGTGGCGGTTGAAAGAACTGACCTACCACAGGAGTGGTGATGACGTCATATTCTTCGGTATGCGGCATCTCTGAGACACAGACAGCTGGCCTGGGTGGGATTACCAAACTAATCCCTTGCTGTTGGTAGTGCATTAGCTAATGAGCCAAGAGGGTCTATTCAAAATGCCCTGGCCGAGGCAGCTGGTAGGTGCTGGCCCCTTCTATGCCCTCCATGTTTGAGGGTGCCTAGTAAGATGGGCCGGTGTTCCACATGGGAACTGGCCTATCACCTTCAGCTCCAGCAGCTAGAGAGGTGGACGGCGCAGGATGCGGTGCGAGATTGTCGAATGCCGCAGCGGCAGACAGGTCTAGTGCTCGGGGTAGATCCGCGGCTCCAACAGGTACAATGATCGGCTTGGTGAAGTTCGTCCTGGTGATGACAGGAGGTGGCAAGCCAAAGGCCACAGACAGCAACATGGAGGCCGCTACGGTGACAGATGGGGAAGTCCCAGATGTAGCAACGAAACCAGTGGTCATAGCTCTTGCTTATGAACGGGTCTGGACAGGGGGAGCCAGCGAGATCCAGAACTGCAAGAGCGAACTGCAAAGGTCTGCAAGGAGAATCTACAAGGAGAACCCAAAGAAGGGTGATGTGGTCGATGCACTTGAAAGCGGCTTCGCTTAGCAAATGTAGTAGGGACGATAACAATCCTAAACAGAAAACAAAAGGTCGACTATAAAAGAGCCGTACGAGCAAGAGTCTAAGTCGCTTAATCGATAAAATGCAGCCAGTCTCCCCAACGGGGTTGCCAAAAATCTATACCATCTTTTTCATCTGGCTATCACCCGGAAGCCCATGAGGTTCTACCGGCTCTACCGGTGGATGGGCCGAGGTACAGGGAATTGAAAGGTGATTGAGGGAGCGCATCGCCATGTGGGGCGGATGGCTCATTAAACAGAGTCACCACCTTATTTTTGCGTAGAAAATAAGGAAAACCGGATGGGGAAGTATTCTTCTGCCATCAAAATGGTAAAAACCGCAAAAATGGTATAAAATCGTGTAAAACTATGTGAAAAATGAGAGAACTGGATACGAGACTCAAGGTACTGTTGGGGAAGGTGTTAGGCACCCCCAAATAGCCTAGGTAATTCTGACTCTAAAAACGGAAAACGACGATAGTCAGCCTGGCCAAACACAGCCTCATCTTGGAAGACTTTCCAAGGCATCGGGAGGAATAGTCTTATTCCTTCCGGTAAAGCAAGTGAAACCAACCAATGCAAGGATTCACAGGGGATCCGGAGAGACAAAAGAGAGAAAGAAAGGCATGGTGGTCACCATTATGGATTGTTGGCTGAAGAGCCGAAGGTCTGGTGAGATAGCCAGCTGGAACATCGAACTGTCGGGTCCCCTTACTTGGCGTCCGCCTGACATTCCACCTCTCCTACTAGGGACAAGAGTTCATGTACCCAGTTTGGCCAGGGTCGGCAAGGACTCATGCCGACGGCCTCATCCCGGAAGCCTTTCTAGGACATCAGGAGGGTAGCTTTGCTCCACCCGATAAAAAGGAACCATCGGGGTGTACATACTCATACACCCGGAAAACTAGCGTCAGCAAGGATGCATGCCGAAGGCCTCATCCTGGAAGCCTTTCTGGGGCATCGGGAGGGCAGCTTTGCTCCACCTAGTAAAAAGGAACCATTGGAGTGTACATACTCATAGACCTAGACAGCCGGCGTCGGCAAGGATGCATGTCGACGACCTCATCCCGGAAGTCTTTCCGGGGCATCGGGAGGGCAGCTTTGCTCCTCCCGGTAAAGGGGAACCATCAGGGTACACATACTCATACACCCGAACAGCTGGCGTTGGCAAGGATGCATGCCGATGGCCTCATCCTGGAAGCCTTTCCGGGGCAACGGGAGGGCAGCTTTGCCTCTCTCAGCGAGATAAGCAAGAAATAGGTAAAACGTGAATATAGACGTGGTAGCCACTACTACGGACCTCTGGCTGAAAAGCCAGAGGTCTGGTGGGTCTACCCGTTTGCCTACCAAACATTTGAGTCTGGGACCGGATGTTCACCTGGTATGCCGCCTCCACTTCCGGGTGCAAGGATTTCTGTGGCCAGTCCCAAAAGATGAGAGAGGCAGACACCTTCGGGTAGATGATCATCTGTAAGTGAAGATGACACATTTGACGGTGGGTAGGCGCTTCAAAGAAAAGGGACAGAGAAAACCCAATGATGTATTCGTAAAAACACATAAGAAAACATGGGTTTCCATATAAAAAAACCCGATGAAGGAATCGTGACCGGACTGATCTCAGCCATATCGGGTAGATTTACACGACAGGGATGGAGGCTACCGATACCTTCGAAAGCGTATCCGAAGGAATGATACCCAAGCATATCATCCGACCTTTCCCTTTGCATGGGGAAGGTCCAGTACGGTCAGGGTACGAAGAAATAAGGCTCAATTTGAAGCATGATGCCAAGGGAAAGAGGGAGCTTACCTGCAAGGAGATGCCTACGGTGGTCGGAAGTCTTTGCTCCGGTGCGGCAATAGGATGTCGGTGCTCTGAGCAGCTCTCCTTCAAATCACGCCTTCAGAATGTCAGAAAAAGCCCCTCTTTTGCATGGAACGGAGGGCCCTTTATATAGGGAATTACCTTCCATTTTGGGTGATCTCGGGATGGAAACCACGTGTACGTTTTGGTTTAATCACATGATCCGCGTCATTGATTAATTACGGGATTTAAGTAATTAAATCTTGCCATATCTTTCCAGTAGATTTGAATTATTTACCCAGGCGTCTAGTCGGCAGCCGCGACAGGTTGACCGGTTGCTAGGTAAGGGAGATCGTTGTGCACTAGGAATATAGCCAATGGTTCAGGGGAATGGGTCGTGGTGGATAGCCAGGATTATGCACCGACTGTTGATCCAGTGGCCCTGTACTTTACCCTGGAAGTCGAATTGAGCTTTACCTATGGCCATCGTAACCTCACGACATTTACCTTGCCTCCCCTCATCTGGAAAATGGTACTTCCACCCTTAGATGCCATGTATTTTCTGAAGTTTCGCGTAGTCGGCCGTTTTCTCTCATCTGACATCTACGAGCGTGTTAACGAGTGTACTTGCATGTTGGTGGAAGAGTTCAGAATCGGCCATCGAGGTATTTTACTAGCGTGCCAGTGGGTGGTCGGATGATTTACCTAGCCACCCGATAGGTGCTGAACACGGGTTTCAACACCAACGAAGTGCAACTTCACCAGGGAGGAGTTTGGGGGAACCGGCTACTAGGTGATACTGGCGTGTCGGTGAGTGGCCGGTTGATTTACCCGACCACCCGATAGATGTTAAGCATGGGGGTCAACAAATCTACCAATCATTATTACTTCTGATTTAACATCAATACAAATAGAAAATCTTTTAAAAGTGTTGAGAAAGCATAAGGGAGCAATAGGATGGCAAATGTCAAACATAAAAGGTATAAGTTCAACTATTTGCCAACATAGGATTAATCTAGAATCTGAAATTAAACCTGTTAGGCAACCACAGAGAAGATTAAATCCAAATATTAAAGAGGTTGTTAAAAAGGAAATTCTGAAATGGTTAGACAATGACATAATTTATCCAATATCTGATAGTTCTTGGGTGAGTCCAGTTCAGGTAATACCAAAAAAATTTGGGGTAATAGTTGTGGAAAACGACAACAAGGAATTAGTTCAAACTGGTTGGAGAGTTTGTATAGATTACAGAAGACTGAATGCAGCAACTGGGAATGATCACTTTCCTTTGCCTTTTATAGATCAAATGTTAAAAAAATTGGCAGGGCATGAATATTATTGTTTCCTAGATGGCTATTCAGGTTATAATCAAATCCCTATTTCACTTGAGGATTAACAGAAAACAACTTTTACATGTCCTTTTGGAACATTTTCCTTTAGTCGTATGCCTTTTGGGCTTTGCAATGCACCTACTACATTTCAAAGGTGTATGATAGGCATCTTCACTGATTTTATAGATGAATTTTTAGAAGTATTTATGGATGATTTTTCTATATATGGAGACTCATTTGAAAAATGTTTAATTAAGTACTAAAGAGATGTGAACAGAAAAAGTTAGTGTTAAACTGGGAAAAATGCCATTTTATGGTTAAACGAGGAATAGTTTTAGGACATGTTATTTCTGCTGAAGGCATAAAAGTTGACAAAGTAAAAGTGGAATTAATATCTAATTTACCTATTCCTAGAATAGTTAAAGATATAAGAGCATTTTTAGGACATGTTGGTTTTTATAGAAGATTTATTAAAACATTTAGTAAAATTGCTTGACCTTTAACTCAATTATTAATTAAGCATGCACAATTTGAATTTAATGAGGAATGCACGAAAGCATTTAATTTTCTTAAGGAAGCCCTGACCACTTCACCTATAGTCTATACACCTGATTGGTCTCAACCTTTTGAATTAATGTGTGATGCATCAGACTATGCATTAGGTGCAGTTCTAGGTCAAAAATTAGACAAATTACCAAGAGTAATATATTATGCTAGTAAGACATTGAACGAAACACAAATCAATTACAGTGTAACTAAAAAAGAATTTCTAGCAATGATTTTTGCCTTAGAAAAGTTTAGGTCTTATCTAATAGGCAGTCACACTATCATCTACACTAATCACTCAGCACTTAAATATTTGTTAGTTAAAAAGGATGCTAAACCAAGGCTTATAAGATGGATTTTGCTATTGCAAGAGTTTGACTTGAAAACTAAGGATAAGAAAGGTTGTAAAAACACTGTGGCAGATCACATGTCAAGATTAGATGCTTCATTCCTACCTAATCCACTAATAGATGATATATTTCCAGATGAGCAATTTTTTATGCTAAACCCCTGCCTATGGTATGCTAATATAGTTAATTATTTGGCTACAGGTTTAGTACCTCATGATTGGTCCAATTTAGATAAGAAATTGTTCTTTTCAAGGGTTAAATATTTCTTTTGGGATGATCCTTACCTGTTTAAGCAATGCCTTGACCAGATTGTAAGGAGATGTATCCCAGAAATAGAAACTCAATCAATGTTATCATTTTGTCATGATCAACCTACTGGAGGACATTTTGGAGCTAAAAAGACTACTTTAAAAGTGCTTCATAGTGGCCTATATTGGCCAACATTATTTAAAAATGCATACGAATATTGTAAAAAATGTGTTCAATGCCAAAAAGTAGGAAGAATTACAAAACCAAATATGATGCCATTAAATCCTATCCAAGAAGTAGAGGTTTTTGATGTCTGGGGTATAGATTTCATAGGACTTTTTCCAAATTCAAATGGTTTTGTTTATATCCTCCTGGCAGTAGAATATGTAACCAAGTGGATAGAGGCAATTCCTACTAAAACTAATGACTTTATAATAGTGATGAGATTTTTAAAATCCAACATAATGTCTCGATTTGGTATTCCAAGAGCAATTATCAATGATAGGGGAACTCATTTCTGTAACAAAAACTTTGAAATATTTTTGAAAAGATATGGAATGTTACATAGGTTAGCTACCCCTTACCATCCTCAAACCAGTGGACAAGTTGAAAGTGCCAACAAGCAAATTAAAGGAATCTTAGAAAAAGTAGTAAACACCACTAGGAGAGACTAATTAAGCTAGATGATTCTCTTTGGGCATATAGAACAGCTTATAAAACAATATAAGGGACAACTCCATATAAATTAGTATATGGCAAGGCTTGTCATTTACCTGTGGAATTAGAACATAAAGCATTATGGGCACTTAAGCAACTAAACTTAAGTATAAAAACAGTAGGTAGTAATAGACAAGTGCAATTAGTAGAATTAGAGGAATTAAGAAACATGGCCTATGAAAGTTCAAAAGTAGCTAAAGAAAGGATGAAAACATGGCATGATAAAAGAATTCTACATAGAATATTTGAAAAAGGGCAAGAAGTTTTATTATATAATTCACGACTACACTCTTTTCTAGGAAAATTGAAATCCAGATGGACTGGTCCATTTGTTGTTAAATATGTTTATCCTTATGGAGCAATTGATTTGGAAGATCCAAAAAGTCATGAAATTTTTAAAGTTAATGGTCAAAGATTAAAACATTTTCTAAAATTTTCAGAGAGGAGAGAGGTAGAGTTCATAGCGTTAGAAGGAGAGTGAATTAATATAATATATATAAAAATAATAATAATGTATGTAACCGTTATTGCATTTTACTTTGAGTTGCTTTGTGGGTTATCTAGTTTACCCACAGAGTAAATTCGAGGGTTATCCTGTTTACCCACTGGCTAGGACGTAATGTTAAAATATTATAGCAGTAGCTACTTCGTGGGTTATCTAGTTTACCCACAGAGTAAGTTCAAGGGTTATCCTGTTTACCCTCGAACCGAACCGAGAAAAAAAAAAAACTATGGGGATAAGCCACGGGTAAGTCCGTGGGTTATCTAGTTTACCCACGGACTTATGCGAGGGTTATTCCCCTCTAAACCAAATATGACTCTATTTACTGAAAATGAAAAAATTTTAAAAACAAAAGGTTTACTAAAATTAAACAAGATTAATCATTTGAATGAATTTAGAAGGATTATTTCATAATTCAAATGAGGTTAAAGGTAATTACAATTAAGTGAACTTAATGATGAAAGTCAAAAATTTTGAACTGCAATTATTTAATTTATACAAGTGTACCAAGAATGTTTAAAAGAAAAAGGAAAAGTGTAAATTCTCTGAAATGGTTTAATTCAACAAGAGTTGTGTTAATCCATCAGACTATGAACTTAAAAAGAAAATTTTCGAAAGGGATTAAAAATATTAACACTCGTTAAAAATTGAAATATGCAATTACACATAGACTTAAAAGAAAGCATACATAACTTGGAACTACAGACAGAGTACAACTATCTGAAAATATCATTTCATTAAAAGAGAGTTTAAATATTACATCATAGGAGAGTTTTCTCTCCAATTGTATCAATTTAAAAAAAAATACATCAAAAGAAAGATCAATCACTGTTGAGGGAATCTAGACTTCAGTTCTGCAACTTCTACTTTTAGAGTAGCCAGTTCATCTAACATAGTGTCCACCTTTTCTGATATAGAGGTTGATCCTCTCTATTGGGATGTGGATGGTTCACTATGGAGCTATGGTGTTGGTTGATCCTCTACAAAGAATTGCTTCAAGTCTTTGGCAGTCAACACCCTAGACTTTAATTTCTTTATAGCCCAATCTGATAAATCAGAGGAACTTGACACCAATTGGTGGATAAGATCATCATAGAATAACTTCTTTTTGATGCTTGTGATCTTGGAAATGAAAACTCTATACCAGTTCACTTGAATCTTATTAAGTACTGCATATGTTGCAATTTTTACAAAGATAGACAATTCTACATCATGTCCAAATCTTTGATATATAGTTCTAATCAGGATTAATGCAATCATATGAGACTTCTCATTCATTTGCTTGAGCCTATTAAATAAATTAATTTGAGGGTTTATGGCCATATAGTTCTTCATATCCTGCTCTGACCAATCTACCATTGTAGAAGATTCTAAAATCTCTACACCCTCATCTTTTAATCCTAGGCTCTCATATATATATTCAGGTGTCAAATAGATTCTTACATCAGTTACATTAGAAACAAGCACCCCATTCTCCTCATGTAGATTACTATAAAATGCAGGAACTAAATTTTCAGCCTTGAAATTGTTACCTGACCTAGGGATGACTCTTAGCAGCCCCTGAAATTCTAGTAAATCCTTGATTTCATCCATGAAATCAAAGTCCACCGGTCTGCTAAAAAGAATATCATAATCCCTAATCTTCTAAAATTTAGCCCTAGCTCTAACATCTCTGAAAATCACTGGATTAGTGCCAAGCTACTGGGCCTGTTCTGCATGTGAGGGGGAGGATGGAGCTGATGCCTCTGCAGTAGTTGAATGTGGTTCTATTGGTGGAGAATAGATTACCAATGCTCTATCTTCTTCTCCACCAAAGCTTGGTTGCTACTCAGCAAAAGTTTCTGTCTGCCCTAAATCTAGATCCACCTGCATTGGACTTGAGGCTAAAGGACTGGCAGTAGCTCCTTCCTCTTACTCTTGTCCTTCTTTCTTTTCTTCTTCTTCTTCCCTTTCAAGGGAAGTTGGCTCACACTATATATATATATATATAAAAAGGGGAAAAAAATATAAACACATGCATACAAAAAAAAATGGAAACCCAAAATAGACTTGAAGGTAATGTAGCTTAAATGATTACCTGACCCTCCTCTGAAGCAAACTGAATGGCTTTGAGGATGGTTTGATTGACCCCTTCACTATCTTGGGGTTCCAAAAATGGAACTACTACTCCAACAGTAGATCCTTCCTCCTGAATTTAACAAAATCACATTTTAAATTACTAAAAAGGAAAAAAAAGAAAAAGAAACAAAAAAATAATAACAAATATTAAACATAAAAACCTTAAGTATACCTACATCTCCAATTGATGCCCTGCTTCTTCAACTTGAGGAATCTCCTTGTGGACTAGTGATTCAATGGGAGGAGGGTTGGCTACTCTATATTGATGAAGTAACTCCCCTAGGGTGAGTTCACCATCACTACTCTCTATTACCCCTCCCTCCTGTCCAACCACTAGAATGTCTTCCTCTTCTGCTTGTTGTTGGTGGTGGTGTTGGTACTTGCAGTGGTGGTTGTTGTTCTTGTTCTTCTTCTTCTTCTTCTTCTTCCTCTCTAGAGTCTTTCTCTGTCCACTCCTCATTGCTCACAGGAAGTTGAGATGTTTCAACTTCTCTCTCAACCTCTTGTGGCTTGGATGGACCTACCATCATCTCACTAAATGCTTTGAAATCAGCCTCCCAAGGCTCTTCTTTCACCTTGACTTCAACTACCTTCTAGAGGGCTTCAACTTCTGCCATCTCCATAGCATGGGCAACTTGCTCTACAATTTGCTGCCTCCACTCATACAAGGCACATTGGGAGGCAATCTCAGCCACTTCTTGCCTTTCCCCGAGAGAGATGTAGGTCTGCATATAAAACTCATATTGTTCCCTCTCATCTCTACCCTCAAGAAGGTAGGCATACACATCATTCGTAACCACTGCATCTCTATTTATGTCTTGGATGATGGAATACACAACTTGGTACACCACAACTCAGTCTTGGTGCGGACAATGTGTTGATCCAAGACTTTCTTGGGCCTAATTGCACACTCATCCTGCCAAGTTTGCTAAGTGTAATCTTCAACAATCTGTGCCACTGCATTAGGGAGAGTCACAAATTCCCTCTCAACCTTACTTTGGAAGTGTTTCAACTGATATTTCAAATCATTTAAAATCTTCTCAATGGTATGGTCTCTTTGCAAACTACCCTTATGCCACCCAAATGAGGATAACTCAAACTAGTCAAATTTAATCAACCTCATCCAATCTTCTGTGGACAATGACCTTTGAGGTCTTATTGTCTGCCATGGAGTACAAAAATAGGTACTAGTCCTAACCTTAATCGACCCATTGTTGGCTAAGCAAAATATCTCTCTATGAAACCAGAAAACACATTTTCTCTTCATCAAATCGTGCGCCAAACGATTATTAAGGCGAGCTAACTACTCCTACCCTACCTCTCTCTCAACATGAGAGGCTATTTTCTCCTTGAGGAAGGTTGGCACTATGATACTAGCCTCCCTACTTTGTTTCAAACAATCAGTAGTATCTTCCCTTACCATTTTCAACTCATGTTCTCTGATTGTGGCTTTGATCCTGCGTCGACCCTCATTGTGCCACATTTCAACATTCATTCTGAACTTCTAGAAGATCAGCATCTTACTCCACTCGTAGTTCAAGGCTGGAGCAAAGGGAGCTGAGGTGGAGGTGGAAGCCATGATGTATCGTGGGAGGAGAAGAGTATTGTGAACATAGGTCATGAGAAAAAGGGTTAATGCACGGGAGGGCTTTAATGATTTTTATAAGGATAATCGGATGATCAAACAATCGGATGGTAAGATCCGTAAATATTTAATAATTTTTGGGTTTACCCACATGGTAGTCCGAGGGTAAACACTTTTACCCTCGAACTTTTATTATGCAATCATTTCCAATCATATTAATACTCTCACATTATGCATTTACTTCATGATTATTAGATGTGTCGAGTTGAACTTAAGCGCTAATTTAATGAAGTGTTTGGATTTAATGAATTTTAGTGAGCGATGGAGATCCCTGTAAACATCTTGTGCGAGATATTAAGCTATTTGCCATTGAGAGAAATTTGCAAACTAAGTTGTGCTAGCAAAAGTGTCAGAGCATTCATTTCAGATCATTACTTTTGTTCCCGCCAAGCATACAAAATGAGAAATACAATCAGTGAAGTGATTTGGTATGATGCACGTAAAGAAAATATTTGTACCATGGAATTGATTCTAAATCAAGCATTCAACCTACATCACTGGAAGGAATTGAAAATATTTTAGGTTGTAATGGTGGACTAATTATTTACAGATATTATGGAGAGCCATTTTCTAGCAGATCTGATATTGGAATTAAGAACCCTGCTACGAATGTAGAATTGATACTCCAAAACCCTAATAGAGATAAACTTGTGATGCATGACTTAGGTGCAGTCTTGACATTTAAGGGTACTGATAAAAGGATAATGCACAAATTATTTTTTTGGGAAGAGCCTATCCAAAGAGCTTACCACATGTGGATTGATTGGCATTACTTCTTGTTTTATCATTTTGATAAACACCAATGGCAACCTGTCAGAAGACTTTACTTTGGGGGAAAACCAACAAACAACAAAAATCATGTGCTTTTAGAGTGAGTTATTTACTTGGTAACAAACTGTACCCCTACATTTATTAATGAGATTAATGTCATTACCATCAATATTGAAGACGAATCAGTGAGGCTTTTACCTGTTCCATGCCCTATGAGAGCATTGTCAAGTTCATTCTATGATTTAGTTGCGTTGGCTGTACTGGGAGGAGTCAATGGAGAGCATCAATCACTAAGTCTAATTAGATGGTAGGATGATGATATGAAATTTGAAATTTGGAAACTACAAGACATTGAAAATTGGGAATGGAGTCGAGTCTACATTGAATTGCAACTGGAAAATTTGGGAACTCTTGACATTCCTTTTGTAGGAAAAATCAAGGGTTTCTATTTCATCAATGGAGACACTCTTATCTATTATGCTTGGGATGATCTTTATTATTACAAGATCCAGCTATTTGAAGGAGGCTGTAACACTAAACTTATTCATCAATTATCTTTGCCTGCTTCTGCAGTGTGGTTTCTCTAGTTGATTTCCTATGCAAATACTCTACAACACTGTGTGTAATATTTCCTATTTACCCACATGTTAGTTCGAGGGTAAACTAGTTTACCCACGAACCTAGCCGTGGGTTATTTCAAAATTTTCCTCTGTTGAACACATGTGCAATTTTTATTTCCTGTGGAACACCTTTGTTGTATTGTGCTCAAAATCTATATGATTGTGATTGTTTCGTTACATATTTTTAAGAAATCTGAAATGTTATATCATTTACTACAGTTGTGGTATTATTATAAACAAATGTACCTGTCGAATGACAACATGAGATGGCAGCTAAAGCTTATCTAATGACAGTACACATGTAAACCTTCCTTTACATTTAAATATTGTATGTCAGGTTGGTCTAGGGATTCATCCTATAGGTTAGTCAAAACACCTCCAAGAAGAACAATTATGGCTACCCTACAGCATAATCAACCTATCAAACAAACAATATGTAGTATGTTTTACCCTAATTTAATGGATGAACCTTCCTGTATCACGCTACCTAAATGCCCTAATGACAGATTTGAATTAAATTCTAATTACATCAACCAATTACCAAAATTTCATGGATTCAAAAAAGAAGATGCTTATTGGTTCCTAAAAGAATTTAATGAAGTTTGTAATATGATGAAAGTACCAAACATGACTATTGATGCAATTAAACTGAGGTATATGCCTTTTGCTTTAAAAGACAGTGCAAAAAGATGGTTATACAGTTTACAACCAAATTCAATTATCACATGGAATCAATTCTATTCTGAATTTCTAGGAAAATACTATCCAATGCATGT
>JAMKPZ010002729.1:0-25498 GCA_024699675.1 Amphibolis antarctica
TTTTTCATATTTTTTTATCATAACTTTTAATCACGTAAACATTAAAAAATATAATTTTACTATTCTACACACTTTATTTAAATGTTAAAAAAAATAAGATTATTATAAATACAAATAAATATAACTTATTGTTATTCAAAAATCAATATATTTTTTACTTGTTTGATAAACATAACTCTAAAAGTTATTTTTTTCCACTCTCAACGTTGAAAAAGTACAACCTTTTAATTACTTGTAACATTTTTTTTAACAGTATTGTTTGAATGAGGGTTTTAAACTTTTTGAATTTTAATGAAGATTTATTTTTTAACTGTTAAGATATCATTTTAATGATCTCACATGTATCAATAACTTGTCTTTAAGAATGAGTGGAGTTTGTTAAAGATTTTTTATACTAAGATGAAAATTTTGCCATTAAAACGGTAATTTGGTGATTATAAGAAATTTTTTAGACTTCAAGATTTTGAATTTGAAACTCCAATTAAGTATAGACTTTTTGTAAATTTAACGTTACTTGAGATTACTTGCAAAAAAAAGTCAGATGAAACTTTTTCCAATAATTTATTATATCACCCCAAGCATTTAAGGGGGCTGTACATGAGGACGACGTTTTCTTATGTTGCTATTTTTAATGTTTTCGAGGTAAAATAATGATTTTGTCATAAAACTTTTATGCACCTTAATGATTTTGCTATCACCATTAATGACCTTACAAATAGTTATTTTTTTGTTGAAATGTTCTCGTAACATTTCATATTTGTTATGACCAAATAGAGTTTTATCACCGTTTCCCACTTTAAATTTGATAATGGTCATGACACATGGACATAATTTTTTGATAATGGTCATAAGAGGTGAAAAATTAGATAATCAATTATTGACCAGAAAATTAAAACATTTATTTCTGATATAACAGACTTTAATGATTTTAACCCAAAGAAGTGAATTTTCATTTAAAAAAATGTTTGTCACCAATTTTGATTTAATTGTCTAAGATTTTATTTGATAATAATTTTCACTACATACAAACTTTTATGCATTATTATTATTATAATATAAATTTTTATGTATAAATTTTTATTTTACAATTCGTTATTAAACTCAATTACATTTAATAATAAGACTTATTTCTTGACTTTTTTTAATATTCAAAGTTGAAACATCTTATTAACAAATGCACCTTAAGGAGGTATTTTGAGGAGACAACTGTGAGATTACTTTTCGTTAAAATCTGATTTAAAATTAATTAATATTAATAAAAAAAGTTTATGTTCTAGTGGTTAATATTATAACCAAAGATGTGTTTATTTTCTGCGTTGTATTTATATGCGAAACAAAGTCAATATAGTTTATTAATGACGAAAGTAACAAGTAATATGTGACAAAAATTGAACTTGAGATCAATTTATCAAAAACTTTTGTAAAAAAAAACTCCATTCATTTACTTAAAATTCTTACGGAAAAGAGAGAAAAAAGGAAAAATTTAAAAATATTACATAAAAATTATATTTAAAAATAAAAATATTACAAAAATTATGATATTTTTAAAATATTTTTAAAAAATTATATTTACTTATAAGTTATAAATAACATTTTCTTTTGTATCTATTATATTCACATCAATTTTTATTACATCATATTGTTTAAAAACCATTAAAAGTAAAATTAGATTTATTTTTTTTAAATTATCATTCTAAGAAAAAAAAAAACTTTTAAACTACATTTCCAAAATTAATAGTTATTTTAAAATAAACGAAGCTAATATTTCAATTTAAAATAAATTAAAATTAAGTTGAAAATTTATTATTATATTAATCATAGGTCCTGATGTGAAGTTTTCCAACAACTTTACAGTGGGCGTCGTCACGGACATGGTTTCGGGATTCGTCGAATCGTAGCGTCACTGCCCGACAGATCCATGCCGATCGAAGTGACACCTGTCGGCAGAGCGCAGCTGTTGTCGATCTGCATTCGATATTCTCGTTCTTGGATTCGAGACGCGAGCATCGATCGCTAGGAGGAGGGTGATCACGATATGAAACCAAATATGCGCTGATCGCAGTGGATGATAACGAATAATGGAATGTGCAGAAGAGTACAGAGAAGAACACACGCACGATAAGGAGAGGAAGATGACGACGAAGTTGTTCTTCTGAGAAAAAGAAGAAGAAGAAGGAAACCCAAAGGATCCCAAAATGGGTGGAGAAACAGAGCACAGTATCTGCAACCCCTAACCAGAAGAATCTCGAAGATTCTACATCTTTACAAGCCCCAACAGTAGTTTGCGTCTGCGATGCCTTTCACCTGCCAGCCTTCCAAGATCAAGCGCACGGCATCTGCCTAATCTGAACCGGAGAGAACAGGTCCTCGAGATCGGGCGGATGGAAGTACGCGATCTTGGGAAGGTCCTTGCTCCTGCCGAAGGCTGGCGACTTCTTCCTCGGCGGCGGGGGGCACGGGAACACCGCCGGGATGCGTTGCTCCGCCCTCTTCGGCGTCTCCCATCCCTCCCCTCCTCTCTCCGCCCGCATCCCTGCCTCCGTTCCTCTTCCCCCACCTCCTCTCTCCCTCTCGCGGCTGATTTCGAAGGTGAGAACGGGAGGGAAGGCTTCCGGCGGGCAAAGCGGTGGGTGTCCCGGGATTTATTGACACGCCGCTCTGACACGTGGCGGATGTTCATTGGATGCGATGTGGAGATACGAATTCGTTCGGCGGCAGGAAAGAGCGGGAAGTGCGTGTGTCGGTGGTGGACGTTGAAATTTCGACAGCCCTCGCGACCAAAAACTTAATTCAAATTTAAAAATCTATAAATTTAGTGCAGTAATATAGTGTTTCAGTTTTAAATATTATATAGTTAAAAGTAAATTTTAATATCCAATAAATTTAAACTACGTTTGATATGAGATTTTACCGTTTTAGAAGTAAAAAAAAGTAATTTTAAAAATTATATTTATTAAATAAAAAATGTATTAATTTTTAGACCGTTCTAATAATATAATAAAGATTTATATTTATTTGTATCGATAATATTTGAATTTATTTTAATATTTAAATAAAATATTTAGAATAGTAAAATTATATTTTTTAATATTAATATAATTAAAAATTATAATGAAAAATATAAAAAAGTTATATTAAAAAACTCCCATGTCATCATACTATAGGAGTAATTTTTGTTTAATGGGAGTTGTAATTAAATAAAACCTAAATTTTATAGTAAATTATATAATAGAAATTTACGTACAGAAATTTATTTTGTGATAATATTATATGAAAATTTATATGAAATTGGAGTTAGAGTTGAAATAGTGAATTATAAGATAAAAATTTGTACATAAAGTTTATTTAGTAATGATAATATGTGAAAATTTATATAAAATTAAAATTGAAACTAAAAGAATTATTACTAATTGATTCCAACTATTTTACGTTAATACATCATTTTCAGTTTTTTAGGATTTAATGTCACTATCTAATTTTCAAACAAACAACTTATTACCGGATTAAGTTGAAATTTCAACTTAATAATTCACTTCAAGAAATACAAGAACTGTTGATATTGTTTTTTATTTTCATAAACTATAACATTGTGAAATAAAAACTATAAACATTGGCATGGTAACGACAAGAAGATAAGACAAGAAGATAAGACCATTAAAGTGGTAATTTAATAATTGTAATTTTTGTGTGTGTAGATGTTAAGATTTTAAATTTAAACCTCTTACTTAAATATATAGACTTGTTCGTAATTGTGCTTCTTAACCTACTTATAAAAAAACCAATATTATTTTATTTTATTTTTTCATTAAATTTTTAATATCTATAACAAAAGTTATTATAAACATTAATACAAATTTAATCATCACTATAAAATAAGAAAATACTATATAGTAGTTATTTTTCTAATAGTATCTTAATTTAATGATTTAAATTAAATCTAAAATATTTACTTTTTTTAATAACTCATCTAACTAATCTAATTTTGATCTTCTTCTATGTATATATCACAATCCTTATCATCTAACTATTATTTTTCAACTTATATGAAACACTATATTTGATAATTTAATGACATTTTTTTCCTCTCTACCTCAATTGACTAAGAAATTATGAATATTTTTAGTAGATTCTTACATTACATTACTGCATTCTTTAAATCTCTTATTTATTATCTATTAAATCTCTCTTTAATTTTTCTCTATAATATATATATATATAAATAACTTAAAATTAAATATCATTAAAAAAATAATTCTAATAATACTACGCGAGTATTAGCTGCCTTCTAAAATATCTTTTTAAATATATAAAAGGAGTATACTGTAGCAGTAGGACAACCTGCTACACCATTAGCCGCCGGCGGTGAAGAGAGAGAGAGAGTGTGAGGGCGCCCAACGAAAGGAAAGAGGGTGAGAGTTGCGGTCGACGGTGCCGTGGCGACTCCGGCAGCGAGGGTGAGAGCACTTCTCCCATGGTTATCGGCAAAGGCTGCTCGCGCTCCCACATTCGGTGCGTAGTACAAGTGCACACCCAAAGCCCTAAATCTTTTTTACCTGTTCTCCCAGCAGGTTGAGGGGAGAGTCCGATCCCCGCGTCACTTGTCGGGAATGTGGTCAAGAGGCCTCGCCACAAATCATCGGTGAAACACCTAATACCCGTGCGGTTTGTAATGACATTTTGAATGCTTCTTTCTAGTGGATTGAGTTATTTATTGCTTCTGCTTAGGATTAAGATTGGAACTTGTATTAAATAATTGGATTCTACAAACTAGCAGCAACTATTATGAATCCAACTTCAACCTGGAATTAGTAACAGCATGCCTTATATCAGCCATCATGTGGATTCAAGTTTCTACCCACTCCTTTGGTCATCTTTTCCAGTTACAGGTAAAATCCAGAGCTGTACCTAGAAAAATTAATGCTAAATATAGAGATTTAATTATCTCAGAAACTGGAGCAGCATAAATGTTTGAGGAAAAATTGCAGCTGAATAAATGGCATTCATTATATACCAGGATATGCTGGCCATGGGAATGATTGGGTGCTGCTCCGACCGAAAGGATATGTCACTTAAAACCTCTGCATTTGATATTGGAAAAGGAGAAGACATTTTTGGTGCTGTGGATGAAGATTGGCAACTGTACAAACTGGTGAAAAATGCCAATAATGAAGATGGAGATCAATAAGAGGTTGAATTGGCATGAATTACCTCTGGATTACAGTCTGGTTCCTCCTATTTGTGTGAATGATGTTTATGATGCCCTTTTATCTTCATCCTACATTGCAAAGTAGTTTATTTCGTATGCTTGTGTGGCTTGGAATCATAGAATCAAGGATTCAAGAATATGCAAGAAAAGTACTTTGAATTGTTGATTTGTTGCTAAAGATGGCTTATAGAGATCATAGAATCAATAGCAATAAGATCCATTTGAAGAGGCTTGTATGTGGAATGCCTTAAAATAACACCAGGACTAGGAAAATCTTTAGCAAAAATACTTGTATGCAGCACAAACCATGGGTTCCACAAGGTAGATACATTAAAAAAGAGCTTGTATATAGTGTGGTTATTGTTGTTGAACTACTTTTGTTGGTAATTAGCAACAATGACTACTTGTGATGGCAAAAAATAGAGCTTCAGGTTCATGAAGGTGTTCAGTATGGGGTCAAGGGCATTAGGAATGGAACTTAAAGAGGAGGGAAAGTAAGGCGTAACAACAATGCTAGGACTTTCAATTTCTTGAGGGTGTTGTATGGTGGTCATGGAGGCCATTGATCATCCATTATTTGGGAGAGTAAGAGGTATGTGTTAGATTCTCTCCCCTTTTTACCGAGAACAATGAAATGGGATGAAGTATTTTCACCCTTGTAAGCAAGGTGAAGAGGGTGGGAAGTGATTTTCACCATGTCATGTTTTTAGAAAATCCTACTACATCTTTTTGATTGTGTTTTTCAAACATGGCCTCCTCTGTTTTGGACAAAATTGCTATCATTGTAGTGCTCCAAAAATTTTAAAACTTGTTGGGAATGAAGTTTTACAAGTCCCTAATCTATTGATAAAATTTCAACCTAAATAGATATTGTCTCACTTGTCAAAGTGAATCTCTATTAAGGAAACACATTGACAAAACTGTAATGAGGAAAACCTTATGAAACCTCGATAAAATTTCAACTTAAATAAACATTGTTTTGCTCCTCAAATTGAATCCCTACTAAGGGTACACATTGACAAAGCTGCAATGACAAAAACCTTTTGAAACCTCATTTGAACTTGGTCTTGTGCTTTTTTGATCTTTGATTGAACCATTCAAATTGAAGAGCAGCATGTTACAAATAAGTTGGTGAAATTTCAGTTTGATTTAACTCCTCTGATTGGCCTTTTGATCAAGGTGGTGTAAAAATTTCCTAAGGGAAGTAATCGTCATCATTTCTCTTGTAAAATTACGTTGTTCCCACCACAAAACCCTAGTAACAAAAGGTTTGAGTTTGTGGGCATTTTGTAGGTAGATTCACCTACAAACTCATATTAGTGGGTTATCTTTCATGTGTAGGGAAACCCAATAGGATCGTACCTAATGGCCTACTCCAATAGATACAGGTAGTGTTTCCTTTGTTGGACATCATATAGTCTACATCCATTGAGATATAGTTGCATGTGATGTAAGAACTTCGATATCAGCAACCCAGATGATGCAACACATCTTCTGAGGTCTACACAGGCTTGCTACATGAGTACAATTAGTGATCTAAAGGGAAGGGTTGGGTACTGTCATTTCCATTGACATTGTTGCCAGGGGATTAAGTTTGTCAAGAGTGTAGATTAGCTCACTATCTTCGGTTGGTCAAGTGTGGGTTGGGATGTGTGTTTGGAGCACATAGGGGGTGCTTTGCTCATCTAAGTATACCTGAATTTCGGGTTAGGTGAAGGCCTAAGTGAATCAGCTAACCTTTGCTAGAGGGTTGTGGTTGTCATTGGCTTCAATGACTATTTGATTAAATGTCTTTCACGTAGTAAATGCCAAAAGTTTCATTGGTTAATTCAATTGTTGACCTGATGTTTCCTTTGGCTTGGATGATCATCTGACCAAACCCAATTTTCCCAGTAAAATGCAGGTTCTTGTCATATGTTGCTTATTCAATCAGTTAACCTGTTCGTCTTGGTGAGTGGTCAGGTACTTGACAAGTGACTCATTACCCATACGACATATCAAGTAGAATAATATTGATCTCGATTTTCTTCTCTCAGGTCTAGCCAATGAATAGAGGCTTGATGTTAAATTACGTTAAACTGACTGGGCTTGATGAACACTTGACCTGCTAGAAGATGATTAGCTACTCCTTGGTGTGAGACGGCAAAGTCTCTCCAATTTTAAGTCACATGCAAGACAAGGGTGAAGATCAGGATTTAGAAAATATTAGACAAGGAATTATATCGTCTTGTAATTGGTGCATTGATGGGAAAAATATACATAAATATGCATATAATTATACATATAAATATGTGGAATTATTTATTGTCCTGGAATGATAAACTTTTATGTTGTTGAACATATTTGTAGGGACCTTTTGTTTGGATTCAAGTATAGATGATTTTGTAGATATTGATTATAAATGAAAAACATTTCCTTTGATAGATTTATTCTAATGCATTGACCTCATAAATTTGTTATGTATTTGTGGCCTCTCTTATCATTGAATCCTAATTCCGCCCTTGGTATTTTTGTTCCTTTTTATCAAAGTTACAGGATGAAAACCCAATCATAGTTGGTTTTAGATGATGAAAAGTGAAATTGTAGGGGAAGAATGCTCTATACTAGGGGATATTTAAGCATTTTGATCTGCAATTATTATTGCGGTGAATTGGAGAATGTTCAATTCACTTGATCTAGACCATTGTTGATGGAATATGTTGAATCTTACGTCAGTAGCTTTAATACGTTTTTGAGTAAAAATGTAACAATTTGACCTCTCTAATTATGAGTCTGGTTAGAGAAAATCTGGCATTTTCATTTATGTTGAAAGCTTAGCATTTATTTATATAATCTAATAATCAAATATATATATATATATCATATTGTATTGTTTTTTCTTCCATGTATTTATTTGTAAATATGACAGTACCTACAAAAAATGTCTGCAGATAATAAAAATTCACCTCATTTTCCTTTTCAAGTTGTTATTGTCAACTCATTTTTAATTTAAGTCAACAATATTTACATTTCAAATTGTGTGATGGTGTCGTCGCATCATCATTGAGATATAGTCCATGTGATATTAAAATGGAGGGTGCAGAAGGAATTTCCAACGATCAAGATTTAAAGTCTATATAATGTGTTATATATCTGTTGAATGAAATAATGATAAATATGTCAATTTTGATTATAATTCTGTTATTACAGTAGGAACCAAAAGCTGAATTCATCCTAATGCTCGAGAAAACAAAGAATCAATCGAATTCTGATATAACATATAACCAGGTCTAACCATCAACAATAGTATAGTTCAGTTAACAATTTTAGCCAAATAATGTGCAACTTAGAATAGGGTGAACATTTAATGATCAAGATTTAAAGTCTACGGGAGTGTTATATGAAAAGCTGCTCTGGAAATGGTAAAGAGTGGTTCCGAGATGAATGACGTTTTTCTTGCATCAATTAAAGAGTTAGAAGTTGATATGATGAAATAACATTTGATGTAATTATGATAAATTTAAGTTATATTGATATTTGTGTTATAATATAATTTAAGTGTAAAATATAATTATTTAAAGTATAAAAATATTGATGTGATTGAAAAATATGATAAAAAAAGTGTATTGGGAAACTCTTATGTCATTATTACAATAAGAGTGATTACGAGAAAGCGGTTTGTGAACGAAGTCTACGTGGTGTATTACACATTTATATATATAATAAATAAAATATTATTGAATAAATCGGATTGGATTGTAGCATGTACATACATATATCACGGTTAGATTTGTAAATGCGAGTAAGTTCCCATATAATTGAACGGAGAACTACTTACAACGTAATTAGATTTGCCATATCATACCATACCAAATCGAGGTTACCAAAGTTTTTTCAATTTTGAGAGTGAAAAAAAGTAATTCTTGAAGTTGTGTTTATTAAACAAGAAAAAAGATAAATTAATTTTTAAATCGTTTTGATAAGATAGCAAATATTTATATTTATTTTAATATTTAAATAAAATATGTAAAATAGTAAATTATATTTTTTTAATGTTAATATATAAAAATTTGAAAAAGTTATATTAAATTTTTTTTTATGTCGATTATAAAAGTGATTTTTAAGTTATAATCAAACGAAGTCCAAGAAAAACTTGTGTGAACGGCAACGGCATGGCATGGTCATGTACATCACAGTCGAAATTGGGGATGAAGGAGATCAAATATTGTAGCTCCTCTTAAATTCTGAAAGATCGACCACAAACTCAGGTATGCCCAACCATTTCTTATCTCTAAATCTTAATGACGGCGTTTATTTCTTTCTTGGTTCTTCTTCTATCGAAGTACCATTACCTCTCACGTCTTTTTTTTAAAATTTTTATTTATTAAGATAGGGTTACTTTTTACGTGAGCCCCGGGATCAGGGTTATTTATAATTTATAAGAAATTAATATTGTATTTGTTGTAGAATTTTTTAATTGTATTTATTATTTATTGTAGTGATACGTGGTGAATTAATTAAGTAATAACAAGGTATATAGTAAATTATGAGGTAAAAATTTATATATAAGAATTTATATAATAATAATAACATACAAGAATTTACAAGAAAGAGAAAAAATCTCTTTCAAATGAATCCTAAGTGTCTCCTATATATATATATATATATATAAGAAGTTAATTCTTTAGTTGTGAGTCTTTTTCTATATATATATACGATAGACAAGGACTAAGAAAGGATTTAAGAGACTGAAGAAATGATTCAAAAAGTTGATAGTCTATTGTGAGAATCTTAACTATATCTATAATTTTTTGACTAATAAAGATGGAAGAGAAAATGTTGTCATTTAAGTCGTCAAATATAGTGCTCGTAGGTACAAGTTCAATAACACTAATTAGGTAATAGAGGTTGCGGTGTATATGGAGAGATAGACTATATATATGGGAAAATGTTGTCGTTTGAATTCTTGTGATCTATTAAGTTCCTACATTGGTTAAATCATGCATGTTATATGATTAATTTTCTATTTAACTTAATCTTGCATAATTTTTAGTTGTTGTAATGATGTTATGTAATTTTTGCATTTATTTAGTCACCTGTAGAAACATCTCCAAATGCATTTAAAATTTTACGTAAAAACATCTGATAATGAAATTTTATTGAGAGCATTGTGATTTAATTGCATTCATTTTTACAAAAATCTTATTGTAAATCACATATTAATTTTTTTCTTAGTAATTTATAGGATGAAATAAAATTTTGACTGAACTTTGTATATGTCACAACAATTTCCCCTACACATTGAAAATGTTGAAATTGGAATTGAAGAAATTGAAATGTAAGGAAACAGTGTAGAAGAAGAGGAAGAAAATGAAGACCTTAGAAGTTGTTTAGCCGGTAGCCATGGTAGGTTGGCCGGCTGTCAGGTAAGGGAGATTGGCATGCGCTAGGAACATAGCCAGTGGTTCGAGGGAATAGGCCGTGGCGGATAGTCGGGATTGGGCACCGGCTGATGACTCGATGGCCATGTATTTTACCTTGGCCTACGGCCATTGTAACTTCATGGCGTTTACCTTGCCCCCCCCATCTGGAAAATGGTACTTCCGCCCTTGGATAGAAGTTCTGTATGGTCGGCTGTTTTCTCTCCTCTGGTGGCTGCAAGCGTGTTAATAGGTATCTGCATGTTGGCTGCCGGCTAATCGTAAGCTAGCAGCCCTATTTTTTCATGTGGTCTTTTGTTCGGAGCGAAAGGGGACCTTCACGCCCGGGGAAGAGTTCGGAATCGACCGTCGGGGTATTTTACTAGTGTGTCAGTGGGTGGCCGGTTGATTTACCCGGTTGCTCGATAGGTGCTGAACACGAGCGTCAACACCAGCGCAGTGGAACTTCACTAGGGAGGTGTTTGGGGGAATCGGTCGTTGGGGTGATATACCGGTGTGCTGGTGGGTAGTCGGTTGATTTACCTGGCAGTCGATAAGTGTTAAGCATGGGGGTCAACATTAGTCGACGTATGTGTCTGTTCACTTGTTGATTGTTGCTGTACGTTTGTAACTGATGCATTACAAATGAATTTTTTATATTCAGCCACTGTAAACGATCTTGTCTTGAAGGATTTTTTAGGCCATTGATTCACATCATATCCTGTCCTCGATATCAACTTTACAAGATTGATTCCATAAAATAATTTTGAATGTCTGTGTTGTATGGAATCCAAAAATAGTGTGCACTAATTTAGTTTTATTTTCTGCATCACAGCATATGTGGCATATAAACAAATTCTCTGGATATGTTCACCATGCCTTTTCTTCTGAAAAATCTGTACTTGCAGAATTTTGGTTATAAATTTTGCTTTGCCATTGAATTCATCAACATACTGTAATTTGCCATGTAAATTAGATGTTCTTGCTATTGAACTGATGTTCCAATCTAGCAAGTTCAAAGATGTTGTATTTAATTGTACATCTTCATTTGTCAATTTAAGAGTATCATATACCAATTGAGGAGTGATTTCAAAAATAGTGTTATCAATGTTGCTAAATAATCTGTCTTCCTCAACATGCAAGTTAGCATAAAAAGCAGCTATCACTTCTCTAAATACATCTACCTTACAGTTTGTTGGTATTATGTCTAGCAGACCTTGAAACTATAAGAGATCTTTGATCTCTTGCAAATCTGTAAAGTTTATAAGCCTTTCATATAGTATTTCAAGATTCAAAAATTTATGGTAATTGTTTAGACATTCCTGATTTTGAAAATATAGATTTTCTACTGTTATACCTTCCTCAGGAAATGAATGAGAAGTGCTTGGCAAATCTTCAATATTCTCTGTCTGTGAGTGAGACATAACCAATCTCAACTCATCTTCATTCTGCACCTTTGAAGTCTTTTGTTGCTGATTTACATATTCCTCTTCAATTTGCAAATCAAGAGATTCTTCTATGGTTTGTTGGTTAGAGATTATTGGTGAACTGTAATGCTTTTCCATTAAATCTGAAAGTTGATGTTTTGCAGTTTCCTCCATAGTTTGTTCAATAACTGAGACATGCTTAGAAACTAGTTCTTGTATTTGTTGTAACTGTAATATTTCTTCAACCTGTTCCTGTACATCAGTCTGAACAGTTGCATCAATTTTTTTTTCCTTCATGCTCTGCAAATATTCACCCAATGTCTGAGAATCACTTGTGTCAGAAAATTGTTATTGTTCTTCCACAGAGACAGATAGTGTCCACTGTGATTTTAAATTTCTCAAAATGGCTTTAATGCTGCCCATCTAATATGTTGGAGAATTATCTGTCTCTGTAAAAATTGTTTCAGCAACAACTGTAACTATACCATTTGATTCATCATTAATTCCAATACACTTTTCATAGTATGGTGGAATATTCATTAGCAGAGCATCTTCTTCCTTCCATTGCCTCATTAAATGAATATAAATTCGTAGAAGTCTTTCTTTCCTATCGATATACTTTTGCATTTTAGCAAAAGCTCGAAATTTGTCATGCATTGTATTTTTCAATACATACTCAGTAACATTATTCCTTTTATTTATCAAACTGAATGATGATGTGCCTTTAAAAACATTTTTTACACATAAGTCAGTACAACAAAACTTGACAATTTTGCTGGAATTGCATCAACTATAAACAGAGATGACTTTCAAATAGTCACTTCTCTTTTCTCAAAATTAGCAAGCACCTTTTGAAAACAACTCAATTCGAAAGATGACAAAAATATTTTACCTATCCACAGACCTTCATTTTCACCCTCACTATTAGCAGACTTTGAACTACTACTCTAGTTATATGAAGTGACCACTTCAACTTGTTTCTGTGCAATGGTGGCTTTAAACCAATCTTCAAACCTACTTTTAGGGGTGAACCGTTCTGAAGTTGACGGTTGTGGATGGATGAGTTTAGTCTTCTTCGGCTTTGGAGTAGGCTTGTTATGCCTTCTTTTAGCAGGTTTTGAAGACTGTCCTATTTCAAATGTACTAAGCAATGTCATTAAATCAGCAAATGATTGTAAAACATATCGCTCAGCACACTTGATATTGTGTATTTTTTCTTCCTGCGATTGTAATCGTAGTCGCCAATTATTTGTTTCTGCTTTTTTCTTCTCCTCAACAACAACTTCAAAAACCTCAGGAGAGGAGTTATACCTCGACTTCAACAGCTGTATCTCTTTGTCAACCTTGTCAATTTTGACCTGCCATGTACGCGGGAGTAGTGGTGGAACTTGAATGATCTTTTTCCCGCGTGCCATTGCTACGTTACTATCACTGAAGCTTCTTCTCCAAGTAATGCACCACGCAACTGTCGGGAAGACTAAGACACAGGGCATTACGAATTTAAGCCTTATATATGCTTAGAGATTGAAAGTTAAAGTTGTTGGAATTTTATAATTGGATCTTACCATAAAGATATTTGTTATTCAATAATACCTTTAGTCCTTAACTAAAGTTGTCACGTCTAATTCACGTGATGAGAGAATCAGCGTTTTGTGTTAAAAGATTGGACGATTGTATTAAACAACCGGCGTTTTAACATTCACACGTGACTTTGTAAGTTAGGCGCGTACGTTGTACAGTATGGCCGTCAAGTTAATATTTGAAGGGGTATAGTTAGGTAAATAAGTGTTATATATGAATATAGTTCGTGAAAAATCACGGTAGAATGTCACGTGAAATTTTAGGTTCACACATGATGAGAGAATTTGTGTTTTATGTTAAAAGACTGGACGATGGTATTAAAAGATCAGCGTTTTAATATTCATACGTGACCTTTTAAGTTAGGCACGTGCGTTCTAAAGTACATGCCCTACTACTGAACGTCACATGTTAATGTTAAAACACCGGTCTTTTAATACAATCGTCTGGTCTTTTAACATAAAACATTGTCTCTCTCATCACGTGAGAACTTAATATTTCACGTGACATTTTACTCTGACTTTTCACGAACTATATTCATATCTAACACTTATTTAAATAACGACACTTATTCCAATATCACGCTGAAATGTTCTAAATATTAAACATATATAATCTACTAACTTAAAATATTAGGGTGGAATTTTGTTTAAATTAATTAGATTTGAATTAAAAAGGATTTTGATCAAATAATTAAAAACACTTAACCTGGATTGAATGAGTATAGTTTTAAATAATTTAGCGTTAACTGAAATAATATGTCCATTACGTTGAAGTAATAAGTAAATAGATAATTAGCAAATATAATTACGTCTGTTAAATTACTATTACATTATGATTAAACATTAATTAAGTATTCATCATCCAAAAGATAATAGTCTTAATGAGATACCCTTAAAATACCTAACTATTATTCATACACCACATGTACTTTAGAACGCGCACACCTAACTTAAAAAGTCACGTGTGAATGTTAAAACGCTGGTCTTTTAATATAATCATCCGGTCTTTTAACATAAAACACCAATTCTCTTGTTACGTGTGAACTTAAACTTTCACGTGACATCTAACTATATTCCTTCGAATATTAAGTTGACGGCCATACTATACAATGCACATGCCTAATTTAAAAAGTCACTGTGAATGTTAAAATGTCGGTCTTTTAATACAATCGTCCGGTCTTTTACCATAAAACGTAGATTCTCTCATCACGTGTGAACTTAATATTTCATGTGACATTCTACTCTGATTTTTCACGAACTATATTCATATCTAACACTTATTTAAGTAACTATATCCATTCACATTACTTTTTCGAACTGTTCTAAATATTAAACATATTTAATCTACTAAGTTAAATATTTAAAACACTTAATCGAACATTTGAGTGCTAATTAATTTAGCATTAACTTAAATATTTAAAACACTTAAGGAGAATCGAACATTTGAGTGCTAATTAATTTAGCATTAACTTAAATATTTAAAACACTTAACCTAGATTATGTTGATGATCACCAAATTATGTTTATGTTGTAATTATCTATTGTTTTCTTTTCCAATTTTCAAATTTTAATTAAGTCGATGTATTTTACTTTTTCATCATCTTAAAACACTTAAAGTTAACAATGTTAAGTGTAATTATCTATTGTTTTAAGTGTAGTTATCTTTTGCTCTAAGTTCGAACAGTATATGTCCCCATTTTTGTAATTATTTAACAAAGTGTTGGGATTAGAGAATAAATGGAAGCATTCAGTCATATAAAATTAAATCACTTATACAAACAATTCAATCACATGAAATAAGAAAAAAATACTCTTGAATTATATTCAATCACTTATACTGAAAAGTTAATTAAGATAAACATACCCTTCAATTACAATTCAACAAAAAATTAGAAAAGTACAAGTTATCCTTGATTTCTCCTTCAATTTTGAACAGTACTGATTATAGTTTTACAAATTTGTCGACCAATTTGTTCTTCTAATTGTGTAATATACGCAACCTCTACAAGAGATAATAAATCTTGTCCAGTCGACGTATGTGTTTGTTCACTTGTTGATTGTTGGTGTATGTCTGTAACTGGTGCATGAGAAATGAATTTCTTATATTCAGCCACTGTAAAAGATCTTTGTTGAAGGATTTTCTGGGCCACCAATTCATATCATATCCTGTGCCCAATATCAACTTCACAAGACTGATTTCATAAAATAATTTTGAATGTCTGTGCTATATTGAATCCAAAAATAATGTGCACCAATTTAGTTTTATTTTCTGCATCACAACATATGTAGCATATAAACAAATTCTCTTGATATGTTCAGCATGCCCTTTTTTTTGAAAAATCTGTGCTTGTAGAATTTTGGCTATAAATTTGGCTTTTCCATTAAGATGTTCAAGATACTGTAATCTGCCATGTAAATGAGGGGTTCTTGCTATCAAATTGATGTTCCAATCTAGCAAGTTCAAAGATGTTCTGCCTAATTGTACATCCTCATTTGTCAATTTAAGAGTATCATATACCAACTGAGGAGTGATTTCAAAAATAGTCTTATCTATGTTGGTAAATAATCTACCCTCATCAACATATAAGTTAGTATAGAATGCAGCAATGACTTCTCTAAATACATCTAACTTACAGTTTGTTGGTATAATATCTAGCAGACATTGAAAGTTTAAGAGATCTTTAATCTCTTGTAAATCTTTGAAATTTATTGGTCATTCGTATAGTATCTCATAATTCAAATTTTTTTTATAATTATCCAGACATTCCAAATTTTGAAAATATAGATTGTCTACTGTCATACCTTCCTTAGGAAATGAATGAGAAGTACTTGGCAAATCTTCAACATTATCTGTCTGTGACTGATATACAACCAATCCCAACTAATCTTCATTATGCACCTCTGAAGTCTCTTGTTGGTGATTTACATGCTCCTCTTTAGCTTGGACATCAATAAATTCTTGTATGCATTATTCAGTTGAGATTCTTGGAGGACTGTAATGTTCTTCCATTACTACTGGAATTTGATATTCTGGAGCTTCCTCCATCTTACTTTTAGGGCTCAATTGTTCTGAAGTTGACGGATGGGTGTAGTGTTCTTAGGCTTTGAAGTTTCTTATGTCTTCTTTCAGCAGCTCTAGAACACTCTCCTATTTCAAACGTATTGAACAGTGTTATGGAATCACCAAATGATTTTAACACATTTCGCTCAGCACACTTGATATTGTGTAGTTTTTCTCCTTCCGACCGTAATCGTAGTCGCAAGTTCTCTGTTTCTGCAATGTTGACCTCCTTTGCAACAACTTCAAAGACGTCGGTAGAGAACTCATACTTGGACTTCAAAAGCTCTATCTCCTTGTTGACTTTGTCGATTTTGACCTGCCATGTACATAGGAGTATCGGTGGAACTTCAATGTTCTTCTTCCTGCGTGCCATTGCTACGTTACTGACAGTGAAGCTTCTTCTCCAAGTCACATATGACGCAGTTGCTCTTGCTTAGGAAGATTAGGGCACATGGCATTACGAATTTAAGCTTTATATATGCTTAGAGATTGGGGGTTAAAGTTGTCACATTTTTATAATTGGATTTTACCATAAAGATATTTGCTATTCAATACTACCACTTATTTGAAGGACCGGACGATTGTATTAAATGACCGGTGTTTTGTGTTAAAAGATTGGACGATTGTATTAAAAGATCGGCATTTTAACATTCACACGTGACTTTTTAAGGTAGGCATGTGCGTTGTATAGTATGATCGTCAACTTAATATTCAAAGGGATAAAGTTTAGATATCACGTGAAATTTTAAGTTCACACGTGATGAGAGAATCGGTGTTTTATGTTAAAAGATCGGACAATTGTATTAAAAGACTGACATTTTAACATTTACACGTGACTTTTTAAGTTAGGCACATGCATTATACAGTATGGCCATCATTTAAAGGGGTATAGTTAGATGTCACATGAAATTTTAAGTTCACATGTGATAAGAGAATCGGCGTTTTATGGTAAAAGACCAGACGATTGTATTAAAAGACCGACGTTTTAACATTCACACCTGACTTTTTAAGTTAGGCATGTGCATTGTACAGTATGGACGTCACCCAAATAATTCAATTGACGGTACTTCCATGTAATTGTAAGTTAAAGTCACAGAACTACCGTTTATAGACGGGTCTATAAACGGTACTTCCGTCTGTCGCTATTTTATTTCTATGATACTGTCGCCTTATTTAAACGTTGAAAAATCACTTTACAATTTTTTACAACGATAGCAAGGTTACTCTTGAAGCTTTATGTCAATCTGTGTGCACTAAACATACTTAAATGATAACAATAAGTCTTGTTATAGAACGTTAACATTAAATTCTTCATCAAAATAGTAAGTATAATTAATCAGAGAACATTATCCTTAACAATCTCCACATTTTTTATGACTACAAAACTAAATATATATATTAAAAACATATATGTCATCAAACACAAGTCCTGACCTGAATGAATTTCAATATTTTAAAATATTACATTAGTTTATTTAACTAAAATAGTTACATGTAATGTAAATATGCTTGTGTCATACTCCTCTTCAGACATTATCTTTGCTGTTTTATTGACAACTATCTGTATTAGGGCAAGTAGTTATGTAATGACCTAGTTCCCCACACTCATCACACATCCTTCTCTTCTTATGAGTGTTAATTTCTTTAATGGAAGCTTTTAGCCGTTGAGAATGGGTAGGTCTTCCTTTGGTTTTTCTTGTTGTAAATTGATCATTCACCACAAAACCAATTGGTAAATCAACTATGGTGGGGTTATTTCCACTTTGATTATCTTGTGTACATTGCATACGTAATCCACTGGTTCTCTTCAACAAATCATCAAAGGCTGATTTCACTAGTGTGTACTGTTCTGTTGAAGTGAAAGCAGTGTCCACCAATTTGAATACACTAGACTGTAATTCCCATCTCATGAGAGGTGTAAACCTGTGACAAATACAAAAAGATGTTTCATCAGCATCAATTGTAGAAATAAAATTCTTTGATGAATATAATAAACATACTCGTCAACATAATCTGGTGGTCTACCAATAGTGCTATGTGGTATTTGCAGTGAATGGTCTATCTATGTAATATTTATTTGCTTGGTACATGAGTGATCTGTTTCTTTCATAATATTGAAAAGATACGATGACAAAGAAAACCTTCATTTTCAAATTTCTTGCATGAACAATATACGTCATAATTGATCTCCATATTCAAACTGACTATTTTAGGTTTTCTTGACATCATTAGATTCCAAACTTCAAAACAATATTGCACACCTACTTTGCTTATTTTTTTATTAAGATATGTCAATCATTTTCTCATTTCATCTTGGAATATAGAAAAAATCTTCCTTGTATAACTTGTAGCAACCTGAATTTCAATTGAGGTAGAGAACAAAAGTGTCGGTTTTATTGTCAAAGTAATTAAGTCTTCATGTTCCTCAGATTGACATCTTGCTTTCAATGATCTATCATATTGGAAAATAAATTCTGAAAAAAGAGTATGAGAATGTACATACTCATCAAAAAATGAATTTACACTCTCAGACCTTTGACTTGTGATCATGTTTACTATAAATATATCTTTCATATAGTATGGAACCTAATGCTGTTGGATGGTATATATGTAATTCAGCCAAGAGTTATCATACAGTGTTGGATATTTAATTGTCAATAATTTCCACTCCTTTTCAAACTCTTCAGGAGTTATTGCACCATATATACATTTTTTATAATCAACTTTAAAGTTGACATCAATGCGCATCTCTGGGACATGACTAATGGCATTTCGGCCAATATGCGAAGAACAATAATGATGTACAGAATCTGAAAAAACTTCAGGAATAACTACACACATTGCATGATCTTGATTTATAATAATGACCTTTGGATTCTTATCATACATGCAAGTTCGGAATGTACTAAACAATTAATGAAAGGTTTCTTTTGTCTCATCTACTAGTAAAGCACACCTAAACAATGTGGACTGCTTGTGGTGATTTACTTCAGTAAATGGTGCAAAAGGCATGTTGAAATTATTGGTCCTATAAGTAGTGTCAAAAACAACCACATCTCCAAACTTCATATATGCTTCACGAGTCCTTCCATCAGCCCAGAAGACACTTCTAATTGTATGATTTTCATCTAATTCAAAATAGAAGAAATAATTTGGATCCTTATGACTTTGTTGCTGAAAATACTATATTATCATCATACATTCCTTGCCCATATTATTCTTTCACCTAGTCCTGTTAAGGTGAATAACTTGATTAGGACTAATATTTTGCTGTGACATATTTGAAAGAACATTTGCTGCTTTGGAAGGTTGAATGTCACATTCTGAGAGGGTATTTAGTAACTCTTTTGATACAGATGATATCTTTTTATGAAATTTTAACATCTTCGATTTTGCAAGTAATGCAAGAACATGATTATGTTTTTTGACAAATTTCTCAACTACTCACACATTTAATTCATTGTGCACCACATAAAACCTTGTAGCACAACCCTCCTGGATGTCTCGTTGTCTACCCACATCACTTCCTGAGCAACGTTTGTCATTCATGTCCTTATGTCTCTCTTTATAATAAACAAAATTACGTGCTATTAATTCTTCACTGATTTTTGATTTTCTGAACCAACTTTTTCTAATAGCAAAACCTTTCTTCATTACATATGCATTATAAAAATTATATGCATCATGCTTCGAAGAAAATTTCATGGCATGGTGTGGACTTGCACTTCCTTCTCCTTTTCCATCGGAATGGCTAGCCGACCCTTCATTCTAATATTGAACTCTAGGTCATCAAGCCCTTCCATTTTAGAATAGTCTTGTTCGAGCCATTATACTTGCTGTTTATCATCAAATGGCTTTTGATAATTCGAGAATGGTTGATTTTTTAATTAAAAGTGCAACAATAAAGGAGTGGGACTTTGAAATTATCAACCACTCTGTAAAGTTAACGTTGCAATATTTAATTAAAGTTATCAACCACTAATTATCAATCATTCTGTAAAGATGTACATATTACAACTTTTAAATTACCAACAGACTAAGATAATTAACTTTAAATTTCAAAGTACGTTGATAACTTTACAGAGTAATTGATAATAATCTTAGTCTGTTACCAATTAACTTTATAGAGTGGTTTTTAATTATCAACCACTCTATAATCATCAACCACTCTGTAAATGTTAACTTGAATCTGTAATTATCTATTTACTTTTACATCCGTCTGTTCTTTACAGAGTGGTTGATAATTAAAGGTAACATTTCAGATTAAACATATTTTACTTTGTACTTAATGTAATTAATAGTTTGTTGGTCTAACTAACTTTTTTCTTAATAAATGTTGCAAAATTTTTTCTCCTAATAAATGTTCATTCATGTTAAATGAAAGTATAATCGATGTACTTAATAAATCAACTTTTAATAACATGAAAGTACACCTGTAACTCGTCGGTAGATCCAACGTTAATTGACGTCCTTCCGTGTTCTATTTGATAACTTTAAAAAGATCAAGGAAAAGATGAGGGGACTTTTAGGGAGACGACGAATCGTAGGTGACTTTTGTGAATTTTTTTGTATTAAAATAAATGGACTGCTTTTACGTAGGTGTCATCGATGAGAGTTTTTTTTTCGAACACTCTTTCTCTTGATCAAATCATCGTTAAATATTGATTTAAAAGATACCTAAAAAATTAACTTTTATAGATAACTATAGAATTATTTTTCTCAAATATATATATATATATATATATATGAGATTGTGATGTGGTACATATTAGTGATGATGAAATAATAAGTGGATGTGGGGGTGGGGATGGCAATGAATAAGTGACGTGGATGAGTTAACGAGGGATGCATTCAACGATGGACCCAACTTTGAGGCCGTCCTTTTCAAACCTGACCTTGAGTTTTTGTTCTCCATTATTGCTCGGGTTCCTGTAAACGTGTGCCACGAGTCCGGCACGACCGCCCGCCAGGCACGGGACGTCATTTCACCGACTCTCTTTTTTTTAAAAAATTATTACTTCATTTTAGTGATTGTTATTTCACCGATGCTTACCTTCACGTACAGCGTATTAGTTTAGTTCAGCCGAATGTTTTCATCTTAATTACGACGTCGATGCAACGACTGGAATTAAATAAAAAAAAACTAAAAAAAACTACCGTCGTTGACTCTGATTATATGGCAGACGAATAGACGATTGAGGAATGAAGATGCATTCGTCCAAATGAGCCTAAACAAATAGACACTCGTACGATCCGAAAAGGGACAGAAAGTGATGGAAACTACACACGCTCCTTTACCTGTAGTTTTATTTTATATTACTCTTTTAATTTTAAATTTATATAAATTTTTATACATAAATTTTTATCTTATAATTTATTATAAAATTTAACCTCATTTAATAATAAAATTCACTCCTTAAAATGAAAATATTTTATAATCAAATACACCTTATGTCGTTAATTCAAAAGATGGGTTGGTAATAGACATGACACATTGCTTCAATTACTAAAATATATTGTCGGTGGATACCATTTCTTGGTTTTATTAATGTATTGTGAATTTTATTAATTGATTTTCACGCCATCGTTAGCAGCGGTGCAGGACCACCTTATTGATTGCTGAACTCGTCGCAATATTAATCGGTGGTCGTCAACGAAACAATGGCACGTTTCGGAAAAAAATTAGTTAATTTTGAAATTTGGAAAAAATTAAAATTAAAAATTATTAAATAAATAAAATTTATATAATAATAATAATAAATTTATATAAAATTAAAGTTAAAATTTAAAGAATAATTTTCAAACAAAATCTTGAACTTGTTGGCTGTTAATTAATCATACGCAAACCGTTGCCGACAGCCCTTGCCGTCCTATATGAAACTGAACCTATTTGTTTATTTTGTTTAGAAAAAAATGGAATCAAAACATTACAGCACGTTGGTCAAACATTTTCAGGTATATATATATATATATATATATATATATGTGGTAAAATGGTTCTGTAGGTGTCTATAGAAGTCACTTTTATAGGTACCTATAGAAGTCACTTCTGTAGGCATTCGTTGAATAAAAGTTGAACGAGGATTTGATGAAGAGATAGAGTATTTGAAAAAAAAATTCTCGCATCGAAAAAAAAACTCCCGCCGATGACACCCACGTAAAAGCAATCCATTTATTTTAACACAAAAAAATTCACCGTAATATTTAAGTTAAAAAAAAATCCACCCTAAATTATTTTTATTAAACAAAACATAATTAAAATCGAATTATTTTAAAAAAAAATCCACCTTAATATTTAAGTTTAAAAAAATCCACCCTGAATTATTTTTATTAAATACTACATAATTAAAATCAAATTATTTAAAAAAAATTCATAAACTTCTTTCAAATTTAATCATCGTATTCGTAATTAATGAAAAATTAATTAATTTTTATAAGTTAATTAATACAACAGTTCGAAATATACGTACGTGTGTGAATTTTTAAAGTTAACGGAAAAAGAGTATACACGTCTTTTTAAGTGAAGAGAGAGTGTTTTCAAATTTCACCTATATTAGAGAGTGTTTTGTTAAAACACTGGTTTTTTAATACAATCGTCTGACCATTTAACATAAAACGCCTCTTCTCTCATCACGTGAAATTTTAAATTCATACGTGATAAGAGAAGAGGCATTTTATACTAAATGACCAGACAACTGTATTAAAAGACTGGTGTTTTAACAAAACACTCTCTAATGTAAGTGAAATTTAAAAATACTCTCTCTTCACTTAAAAAGACGTATGTACTCTTTCTCCCTTAACTTTAAAAATTCACTCACATACGTATATTTCGAAATGTTGTATTAATTAACTTATAAAAATTAATTAATTTTTCATTAATTTCGAATACGTTGATTAAATTTAAAAGAAATTTGTGAATTTTTTTTAAATAATTTGATTTTAATTATGTAGTGTTTAATAAAAATAATTTAGGGTGGATTTTTTTTTCACTTAAATATTAGGGTGAATTTTTTTTAAAATAATTCGATTTTACTTAAAAAATATTTTGATCAAATATTTAAAAACACTCCCTTTTCAAACAACACATGGAAAATAATCGATTGAAAAGGGAGTTTTTTAAATATTTAATCAAAATATTTTTTAAGTAAAATCAAATTATTTTTAAAAAAATTTACCCTAATATTTAAGTTAAAAAAAAATCCACCCTAAATTATTTTTATTAAACACTACATAATTAAAATCGAATTATTTAAAAAAAAATCCACCCTAATATTTAAGTTAAAAAAATCCATCCTAAATTATTTTTATTAAATAATTAAAATCAAATTATTTAAAAAAATCCACAAACTTCTTTCAAATTTAATCAACGTATTCGTAATTAATGAAAAAATAATTAATTTTTATAAGTTAATTAATACAATAGTTCGAAATATACGTAAGTTAGTGAATTTTTAAAGTTAAGGGAGAAAGATTATACACGTCTTTTTAGGTGAAGAGAGAGAGTGTTTTTAAATTTCACGTATATGAGAAAGAGTGTTTTGTTAAAACGTTGGTCTTTTAATACAATCGTCCGACCATTTAACATAAAATGCCTCTTCTTTCATCACGTGAAATTTTAAGTTCAGACATGATGAGAGAAGAGGCGTTTTATGCTAAATAGCTGGGCAATTGTATTAAAAGACCAGCATTTTAACAAAACACTCTCTCTCATGTAGGTGAAATTTAAAAACACTCTCTCTCTTCACCTAAAAAGACGTATGTACTCTTTCTCCCTTAACTTTAAAAATTCACTCACATACGTATATTTCGAACTGTTGTATTAATTAATTTATAAAAATTAATTAATTTTTCATTAATTACAAATACGGTGATTAAATTTGAAAGAAGTTTGTGGATTTTTTTTTAATAATTTAATTTTAATTATGTAGTGTTTAATAAAAATAATTCATAGTGGATTTTTTTAACTTAAATATTAGGGTGGATTTTTTAAAAAATAATTCTTTTGATTTTTAAATTTCACCTGCATGAGAGAGTGTTTTTAAATTTCACCTGCTACATGAAAGAGAGTGTTTTTAAATTTTACCTACAAGAGAGAGAGTAACTTTTAAATTTTTAAATTTCAACCGTTTATCTCACGATCGACGGACGCCTACAGAATTCACTTCTATAGGCGCATACAAAACTCGTGCCATCATATATATATATATAGTCGATCTTTATATATATATATCTATGAATTGTCTCTCAATTTTTGTATTACGTACAATTAAGCGTATTTTCGAAAATTTATACATTCTCTTCCTCATTTTGAGTTAATTTTAACATCAGAATTTCGTAAGTCATTTGTTGATGTAGAATTTTATCTTGACAATGAATGAATAAACTTGTTGACCGAAGATTTCGTTTCAAGTGCAATTTTGAATAGTCCTACGTTAGAGATCATGAATTCTTATATTGTACTACTATGTTCTTTTACTACTAATTAATTAATTTTAAATTGAACTTCAACAGTTTTCTCTTTTATTTCTTGTTACTTTTTCAAGGATGCCAAACAGACAATTAAATGACGTCCATGTCGATCATTTTTGCTTAGCCAGAAAAAACTTCGGTACTTGGAAATTAAAGCAGAAGAGGGAGTTGAGTTGAAGGTGGAGACTCACAGGGAATAATAATCAGAAGTGCTTGGAATTAAGAGTGGGAGACAAATGAATGTTGCAACTAGAAGAAGTAACATAATTTAAGTCTCGTTTATTAATAAAATTTTAATTTTAATTCTAATTTTAATAACGGTACATAGTTTGAATTAAAATTTTTAATATATAAAA
>JAMKPZ010002730.1:0-57656 GCA_024699675.1 Amphibolis antarctica
TAAATAAATAAATCATTTATTATATATTTATATCAAACCTTCTACGTGGACTATTTCGGCCCACGCATTTGATCGAGTTAAAAAATAAGCCATGCAAAACGCTACTGGTCTCGATCGAGCGGATTTAATAATGAAAAGGTCTGGAAAAACCAATCATATGGGTCGAGAATCTGGAGATCCTTATCCACGACAGATCGAACTAACGGCCGAGATCTTTTGGTTTTCGAGAAAATTTTTTTAAGATTGTTTTTGTATATTTAGAAAAGTTTTTAAAATAATGTACAAAATATAAATATTTTATATTTTAATATTTAAAATATAATTTTATATTTTCTGTATAATCATAAGTTTAATGATGGTCAATAGAGATTAAATAAGTTGTAAAAATTTTGTTAATTATAATAATTTTTTTAACTTAACATGTGAAAAATGATAATAATAAAAATACTGATAGTGATGGAAAATTGTAATTTTTTTAATATTTTTCGAGATGTACAAATTAAATATATACCTAAAAGTCCAAAAAAAATTCAAAATTTTCCTTTACCAAGATTTTTAAGGTTTCATTTGAAAACACTCATCACAAATGTAAAAATTACTTTCAACGTTACGATAACATAGGTGGATTTTCAAAACAATTTTTTCATATTAATTTTATCATGAAATCAATCACATCAATATTTAAAAATACAATTTCAACATTAATATCATTTATTTAAATATTAAATACCATCAAAAGTTGAAAATACAAAGATTGCAATCAGAAAGAATAATTAAAAAATCATTTTTTTCTATTATCGTAACTAAAAAAGTTATCGTACATTAAGAAACTACACAAATGTTCTTTTCAAGAAACCTACAAATATAGGGTGTTTGATTGAGATATAAAAATCAAAAAATGAAAACTTTAATATTTTTTAACAAAAATTTCATAATTAGAGCATCTAAATCCTAAATCCCAATTCATAAATACTAAAATCTATATATGCACATCGAAATCCTTACTTAATTGTCTCACCCCTTCCAACAAATTTCCCACCCAGAAGAGATCCCTTCATAATTTGCCACAATATAATAATAATAATAATATTAACAATACAGAAAAAAGAAAAGAATGAAATAATAATAATAATGTATATCATTAAAAAATTGATACATCAAAGTACTATTTTAAAATACTCTGTAGAATTTTCAGTTAAACTTTTGGTGAAGCATTAGAGGGGGTTTGTACTATCTAAAATGTTAAAAAAAAAGAAAATTTTGATTTTTTTTTGAATTTTCATGTATTCATATATCTTAAAAAATTTCAAATATTTTTCACCTATTAGAATAAAAAAATTCTTACAATAAATAAAAATTTCATCACAACGTAATTTTCAAACCTTATACGTCTTGTCTTATTTTGTTGATTCATTTGTGAAATTTTTACTTTTAGTTTCGTGTTTTCGTTTTTAAAATTTGTCATTTTTATTTTTAATTTTTCGTTGTATCTTAAAATTTATAAAAAAAATAAAAATAAAAGTTGAAAGGTCCTACTGTCAGTTTTCAACGTAGACACGTCCGCCAAATCGATCGTCAGCAAATTTATCCGACTTCTCCTGCGCTTGCCTGAAGATTCCAATCGTCGGGACATAGACTTGTTGATTTGGACTTCGTTTAATACGATTTTTATTATAATTAAGAATTACTCCTGATATAATAATAATATTTAAAATAATTATATCTTATTTTAAAAAAAAATATTTATTTTTTTCGTTTGACACAGTAAATTCTAATGTGCAAAAAGCTGGAAGCCTTGATTATCAGAAGTCCCACCCTGGGAAAACCAAGGCCGGCCTCCGAGCGCTGTCGCCCGCCGAACATACTCGCGCCACAGACTCGACGGACGGCCAGACCGGAGGAGGTAGCTAGATCGAGGTGAATGGAGAGAATCGAAGACAACAGCCCTTTGTCGGAGGCGAAGACAACCGCGGTGGAAGAGCTACAGACGGTTCTGGAGCTGGTGGAGGAGCTAGGGCACGTCGTCGTCGTCGAGAGTTCCCCGCTGGTGGGAGAGATTGCTAGTCGCGTGACGAAAGCAATAGAAGAGCTGAAAGCGGGGAAGCAGGAGGGGACGCTTGGCCCGACGCAGGCGGCGTGGTCGGTTATTGGGAAAAGCGAGAATTCTGGTTTCAAGAAGGAGAAGAAGAGCCGCGGATCAGGGACCGGAGAGAAGAAGCTGGCCCGCGGGAGGAGGTAATTTTATGTCAAATACTTTGGTGGGTACATCAAATCTTACTTAATTAATTAATGCTTCTCCTGGCCAGCTGCGGCGCTAGCTGGATCCGATCATCAATAAATTAAAATCTCCACATATGATAGATAAATTTCAGCATATTGATGTGCATGTCATGTCAATTATAACTTCATCATGAATATAAATAGCTGCAGTTCATAGCACTATTAATTTCTTTAGTTTCAGATCTCATCCATACAAAATCAAAAGGCGCAGTTCTACTGTAAATGACGGCTATACCTGGAGAAAGTATGGACAGAAGCTGATTCACGGCGCCAAACATCCAAGGTACATATACAACTTCTTCTTCTTTTTCTTTCCAACCGAACCAATCTATACATAAATGAACAAGTATCAGTCTTCTGTCTTCAGACTCTTCACCACTTCTTTTTCCTAGCTAGCTTTAAGGTTATCGAACAACACGTGTAGAAAAAGGAACATACCATCTTAACACTGCTTTTATTCAAGCATGCTTTATTTGTGGAATCCCAATGCTTCAGTACGTACGTGAGACCACTGAGACGGCCTGAGAATATATAGGTGGTACGGCAAGTACTTTACTCTGGGTTAATTCGATCATGGGTTTCGATCGGCTAGCGTTAGTAGTCAGCCAACAAGTAGATCGAGTTCAAAACTTGTTAATTAATTAACAGACTGAAAAGAGAAAACACTGCACAATTCATTGAAGGATATGATTAATTTCAAGTTGCTACATACTGCTCTTAATTAATCAACTGGGTCAAGCCGTTGATAATATATGTATATTTTCTGATTAATTAGATTCCAATTATAATCATCTGATCTTAACGAGAAAAAACTTACAAATGATATAAGTATCACAGTTTTATTTATTATTTTTAATGTAAAATTATTTTTCACAACACTCTTGGACTACTATGTTGTTGCAATGTCAATATATATATTCGTGCATATATATATGAACATGCACGCACACTGAGACATAAGGTAATTAAGGAAGGTCGGCCACAAATCATGCATAGTCGACGCAGATATACAACTACCAAATTGTTGGGGAGTAATGATTCGAGTACATATATTAATTGGTCATGACCTGTCTTTCTTATATATATACATCAATTGGTACTATTTTTACTTAAATTCAAGTTTAAAATCTCTCTCTCTCTCTCTCTCTCTCTCTCTCTCTATATATATATATATATATATATATATATCTTTTAGTATATATAACGGAAAATGCAACTGCACTATTTTGTTAGTTCTTGTTGGTCCAGGAATTTAAAGCAAAATTAAACTACTAATCAATTGATTATGTATGTGTCTTAACCTGCGCGCCCATCTTGCAGGAGCTATTACAGGTGTACGTACAAGAATACAAAGGGTTGCCAAGCGAGAAAACAAGCACAGAAGGCTGAAGACGACGACACCAGCTACCACCTCGTCTACGTAGGTCACCACACCTGCAGGGATGCACCGGAGTACCACCACCAGGTCTCCGACGGCGGCGACGGAGAGAGTGGTCACGAACAGTCGACCACAGGCCGCGGAGGATCGCAATCGCAGATGGTGCGGAAGGAGGAGACCGTGGTAGGCGTACCACAGGCCGCAACGCCGGCGAAACAGTCGCCGTCGACCCCAGCCGTATGCGCCGAGCCAGATGTGTACAGCGGGACCACACGTGAGAATCCTCGTGAGTCGTCCGAGCAGACGCCCCCGCCCCCGCCGCCCCCGCCGCCACCGCCGGTCCAGGCTTCCATGCCTACCGACGCCGACGTCGAGTGGGAGCTCGGCGACGTCGCGTCGGGGTTTATATCCACCGAGGCGTTACTGGAGACGTTGAATTTCTTGCAAAGTGACGTCATTTACCAGCCATGAGGCTCTGCTACCGTCTTGCAATAAATTTTGTAGTTACAATTTCTCTTTCTTGAAAGGATTATTTATAATATGTATAATATTTTCGCTTGATTAAAGTTTGAATCTTTCTGCTAATTGTATTACGCTTGCAAAGTTTTTTTGTTTAAGTTTGAACATAATATTTTTTTATTGAAGATTTTCAGACGGGGTTCAAATAAAAGATAAGCTACGGTAAATTGACGGAAAGGATTAGATCAAAATTTTGTCCAAAAATTATTAACATTATTCAACCGTTTATTTTAATTTTCAAATTCACAACTCGTAACATCGTTATTACAATATAAATTTTTATTATATAAATTATTATATAATTTTAATTTTATTTGAAAAACTAGTTTAAACTCTAACTTCTGAAATTAAAAAAAGTAATCTTCAAGCGTATCTTAAAGGTGAACAAAATAAAATAAATCAAGAGAGACCAAAGGTAGAGTAAAAATAACCTACCACATGGAACCAATTAACCCAAAGATTTAGTAATATCAACACGTTCGGTTTTAAAAAAATACTCCATTTATTAAACGTGCGTGTTTTAATCAGAACAAAAATAACGTTATCGTACGAACCGATGTCGTACCATACGTGTGGGCGGCATATATCTCAACTTGCGACTTTTTAAAAAAAAAGGAAGAAAAAAAATCATCACGTGCTATTAAAAGACAAACTAATTTAATGTAAGATGATAATTTAGACTTTGTTAAAAGTCAGTTTATATTAACTTTAGATAAATTTAAAGTTAAAGTTAATTTTATGATAATAATATTATTAAAATTAATTTAAAAAATAAATTAAAAACACCTCAAGCTGAGTTTTTTTTAATAGATGTCGATGCAGATCGAAAGCAACTGTCATGGCAGACAACAGTTTTTAAATTTAAAAAATTAATTTCTTCCCTACGTTGCATGGCAGAAAATAGTTTTTAAATTTTAAAAATTAATTTCTTCCCTACATTGCATGGCAGACAACAGTTTTTTTTCCAATTTTTTTAACGATGAGTCTTTTAGAATAGCAACGTTTTCTACGATTTAAATACCAAGCCTGATTAAATAGATCGATGTAACCGATAAATAACGTTGTCGTTGTCAAAAGTACCTGCACGCGATTTCCTTTGCCTGTAGGGTTCTAATCGCAAAAATGCAAACATTACCGTTTCGAAAACTCCGGCGAGGAGATTTTTAGCATCTTCAAATTTCATATATTATTATTATATAATTTGTTATATTTAAATTTTTATTTTATAATTTATTATATATTTTACTACTATTTAATTAATTTACTATATGTACGACTATGATATGTAATAAATATAACTAAAAAAAATAGAAAGCTGTCTACGTGATAAAGCTGTCTACTACTATTTTATAAGTACGTTGTAACGTTGCCTTATGAATAAAGTTGCTTTCCTTGCTAAAATAGAACTTTATTAACCAGTCTTTAAATGACGTGAGTTTTTGTTTTTTTGACGTGATTTAATTAATGCCGGGGTCTTACAAACCTGCGCCAATCATTGATCCGCCACGTGAGGCTTTTTCCGAACTGCAATTTTCAACGCCGCTGGTAATCACGCCGATTTCCATGACCAAAGGTAGTCATTAGACTTTATCAACACTTCATTAATAAAGAGTAAAGAAATGATTTTTTTATTATAATTATTACGAAAAATTCGTAGGATACAATTATTAAACTTTGAGATTTTTTTTTTAAAAAAATATTATATTCAACGGAAGATTTGTCTTCTTTCTTTCGTTACTTTGCCTGTTATAAAAAAATTTTATTAATATTTTTATATAATAATATTTTTTAAAGTTATATTATAATTATTTACAATATAAAAATATTTTTTACAACGTTAAAAAAAATTTACAAACTTCTTTATTACAAAGTGAATATGTTTTATAATATTATAATAAATCCTATAATATTATAAAAAATGATAAACATTTTTTCTCTTTCTGCCAATAATTTTTTTTACAATGTTACAAAAAATTATGCATTTCTTTATTACAATGAGAATATTCTTTACAACATTAGAATAAATCTTATAATATTACAAAAAATGATAAAATAAAATTCTCCTTTTAATCACTGATGTCAATAATTTTTTTAAAATTATACAATTTTTATTACAATAAGAATATTTTTTACAATATTACAAAAAATATAATTTTTTTCCCCTTTTTAGCTTCCAACATTAATACTTTTTTTTACAACGTTATAAAAAATCATACACTTCTTTATTACAGTGAGAACATTTTTTATAATATTATAATAAATCTTACAATATTCTTAAAAAATGATAGGCTTTTTTCACATATCAATAATTATTTTTTACAATGTTGCGAAAAATTACATACTTCTTTGTTACAACGAAAATATGACATTTTTTACAATGTTACAATAATTCTTATAATGTTACAAAAATTTCAAATTTATTACCAACGTTAACAACATTTTTTATAATATCTTAAATTATTTTTAGAATGTTTTATCATTTTTTTCAATAGAATAATTACAATGTTACAAAAAATTGTACATTTCTTTATTATAATAAGATCATTTTTTACAATGTTATAAAAAATCATGCACTTTTTATATGAGAGTAAAAAATAATCACATACTTACGCTTTAACTTCTTCTTTTTTAAAAAAAATTTTACTGTATAAAGGTTTTTGTGTTCGATAAATTATGGTAGAGAGTCAAAATTACATAATGATTAGAGTCCATCTCTTTTTTTCCAAACGATTCCTAAATATATGTATCACTTGTTTATCTAATGTACCACAGAATCTGGCGCTATTTTGGTCCCAGGGAGGTGGATTTTTCGATCCGTCGTTGTACATGTTTTTATTTATATTTATTTTTAGTGACGGAATTTTTAATTTGTCAGTAAAAATTAGATAATTTATCACTAAATTCACTCAATAGTGACGGATTTGAAAGATCCGTCACTATTACATTATGTTAATGGTGATGGATTTCAAATCTGAGATCTTTTTTTTTTTTTGAAACTCCTGATTATTAAGGTATCACTTCGATCTTGTAAAAAAAGATAATAATGGTTCTTACTTAATTCATTTTAAAAAAATACGATTTCAATAAATTTTTTTTCTAATTTGAACCGGAAATGTTGCAGTTACATGGCTGTTTCTATTTAAAATAACCAGTTAATTGCTACAATTACACAACTTTTTCTGATCTAAATCAATTTTTTCTGGTCTAAATTAAAATTTTTCGGTGTAAACTGAATTTGTTTTTTGATTTTTAAAATAATAATAAATAAATATTATCTATAATGGCAAATAAAAATCATCTGTAGTAACAATTTTAAAAAATCTGTTATTACAAGTTACTTATAATAACAAATATTTATTTTTTTGTAACATGTAATTTAAATCGTCTGTTACAAAAATATCTATAATAACAAACAAAGATCATTTATAATAACGACCTAAAAATTTTATTAACTCATAGCGACGGATTTAAAATTAAATCAGTCATACCATATTTGGTGTACTGTAATATCCTGCGTAATTACAATTGTCACATTAACATTTTTACATATACACGTATATATGATCATACGATGTAATTGTCAACGCCACTTGTTTTCACGGCAAACGTCAGCGGCGCTTGCTTTTCAAACCACACGAAAACGTGGGAATCTCGTTTACCGAAACCATGAAAAAAGCTGGTTAATTTGAAAGCTAGCGTCAAGTCAGACGTTTTTTTTCTTAAAAAAAAATTTTACAATGCCAATGAGTTCAAATTCTACGTGTTTGAATCGCAGAGCAAATTATAAATATTACCACGTTCGGTTAATTATATCATTATAGTTGACTAATGGACAAACGGTGAGAACCATCTCATTTAGCAAATTTTTACAAGCAGCATTACTTTAATCGATTGATTGAAGTAGTGTTGTTGGATAGCGAAAAGTCTAACTTGGACTTCAAACATCGCAATTTTCTTTTATTTTTTCTTTATTAAGCTTCTGACTTTTACTCCACAATTCTTCGTCAAAATTTTCTATCATTTCGGCGTCGGTTGGTAAAAAGACGTGCAGAAATATTCCACCATGTATGGTATGATGGTTACTCCGCCTCGGTGAGCGACAACTAACTACTTGACAAATCAGCCGTCGGGTTGAAGTCGGCGTTCCGCCGGTCTGGTTCCTCCGAATTGATGTCTGCGTCCAGTCGTGGCGGGTCCGATCAACACTCGCGAGCGAACGACGTCGAAAACACGTCGATGCTGCGGTGCAGAGGATAATTGTATCGGTACGGTACGATAGAATTTTTGTGTCGGTACTATTTATATTGTATTGATATAGTTTACATCATCAATGAGTCAATTCAGACATGATCTGTAGTACGAAAAAATATTATTTGTGTCGATCAACGGTACAATTTTTTAATTAATTTATTATATATATATATTTAATATTTAAATTAATAATTAATTTTTTTTTAAATATTTATTTAATTAACAAATAACAACATTCTTCTCATAACCCAACGTTGTGACCCGACTGTCAGCCTAATGACTTGACGGCCCATCCCCCCGTTGGCCGCATGACCCGTTCACCTCGTCAATCGCACGACTCGGTGATCGGTCCCCCCCACCTCCCACGACCCAGCAACCGGTCCCCCCCACCTCCCACGACCCAGCAACCGGTCCCCCCCCCCCTTTTGCAACCTGGCAACCATTCCTCCGGCTGACCTGTTCACCCCCTTTGGCAGCCCACACCTCTCTTCAACTTTTTTTCTCGAGACTTGGCGCTACGACCCAGATGTTGGCCCAATGACTTGGTGGTCAACCTAATGACCTGGCAATTGACTCAGGCATGGTTTCTCAACCTGCTCGTGCACATGACCATTCATCCCGTTGGCCGCACGAACTGACTGCCAACCCAATGACCCAGCGGCCCGTCCCCTCCACCAGCCACACGACCTGACGATCGGTCCCTCCTAACAACCCACCTCGTAGTCTCGTGTTGGGCCAGGTCGTGTCTATTTTGTACTGGAATTCATGTAATGCTAGCACATCACGAACTACCTAGGGGTTCAGCTTAGGCACTAAAATTTTTTCGTGTCGCATCGTTGACCGACACGGTCAAACCGTGTTGGGCCGTGTCAGCACAATCCGGTTGACAACTCTACGCTTGTGTGAAATACCTAAAATATCATTTTTTTAATTATCCATTAACCTTATTTTCCTACTTCAACGAGAAAAAGTAATTTTTAAGTGAACGATTTTGAGATGAGATGAGGAAGAAAAGTGATTTTGATGATAAAATAAGTAGATTAAGAAATATGAATGTCATCATGTAAAAAAAATACTTTTAGAAGTTAAGAATAAGGAGAAGTGAAGTTTTTGATCTATTTACGAGGTGAAGTGACCTAAGTAAATTAGAAAGTTACAAGAAGTGAGGCTAGACCAATATTTAGGGTGTGTTTATTTATACTTACTTCTAATTCTTAAAGTATATTTGAACATTTTTTGAAATGGTGCAAATAAATACACCTTTTTCACTAGTGTGACTGTTTTAGAATATAAACACACCCGCTCCAGTTAAGACATTTTTCACTTGATAGATGAGTGACTCATTCACCACTTTTGAAAATTGAAGTCATTTCTCGTAGCAAAGGACATGACTGTCTTTCTGTCATTTTAAATAAATAAATAAATAAATATTTATTTATAATAATTAATAAATATAATTATTTATGAGAGGGGATCATCCGTTGATGGAGGAGCACAATTTTTAATAAATAAATAAATAATTTACCATTTAAAAAATTTATCATAAATAAATATTTTTAACATTATAAAATCAAAAAATTAGAACTTTACATATAATTTTATTTATTTTTTAAAAATTTAATCTATTATTTTTTAAAGATGTAGTTGATTTACGTGAAATACCTAAAATACCTTTATTTTTGTAATAAACGAAATTATTAGATTTCGAATAAAAAGTTATTTTTAATGTAGCTACTTATAATATTTTTATTGTAATTATTTAAAATAATATATATATATATATATTATGTTGTTTGCACGATTTATACAAAAATAATAATAAAGTAGAAGTATAACATTCGACGATGTACTTCATAGCATTAATTGATAAGAGTAGACCATGAAATTTAATAATTTATGATATCTACAAAACTTATGGTTTATAATTAATGGCACCGTTCGAAGACGTGTTGGGAGGGAGTAGAGAATTCACGACACAATTCTTGAGACATGATTACGGGAAAAAAAAAATCGTTAGTCGACGATCAGTAATAACTTTAACTTGTGCTTGTACTTTTAAAATTAAAAAAATAATTAAAAATAAAAATTTTAATAATTAAAATTTTTAATTTCACACGATTTCTTATTATCTTTAAAAGTACAAACATCAGGTCTGTATATTTCGTAACTTCAAACTCTTCAGGTTTATATTTCATTGCATTATCTCATTATCGTAAAATTGAATTAATGCTTTTAACTTGGAATTTATAGTTGCATATATATATATATAAACTTATTATTTATATATCATTTAAAATTTATATTTACTGACATGCCATTCAAAAATCTCCGCTTTAGTTTAATATGGAGTTCAACGTGTGAATTTAAAAAAGCTCATAAAATTTGGCGGTTCAACTACTGGGTTATCATTATTGCAATAAATAAATAAATTTTTGTACGTGTCAAATAATTTTTTTTACGGGTATAAATAAATAAATAATTTTTAAATATAAAATTAATATATTTTTCAATAATGATAATTTTATATTTATTAAATTATAAATTCTTTTAATTTAAAGAGTACGATTTACGAACGTCGTTAAGCTATTTCGATAGATATATTATTGAACAAACTTTTGTGACAGGTCTATTTTCAATTTTTTTTATTTTTTAATATTATTTTAAAAATTTCGCACAAGCACTACGACGCTCGTAAGAAGCACAGTCCCGCTCCTCACCGTTATTGAAGCACAAATTACTCCCGCTCCTCCGCCCATGCCCTACTGTCTCCTTCGTCGTCAACTTCATCCTCATCGGTTGGTGCTGGTGTAGGTGGTCGTTATGGTGTGATAGTGTGCGATTTGTCGGTCCGATCCTTCGTCTTGGATTCTAGGTGGATTCGTGGCTTTGATCAACTTTTGATGAGTTGAATTCTTCGTAGTGGCTGAGATTCTCTGTGGACGCTGTTCCTACGACGACATAACCCCAGGTAGTTCTCTTCTTTTCTCCCTTTCTCAAATCCATCATCCACTCGCAAAATTCAACAAATACAAGCTTGATGGCACCGCGAGAGCTTTAAATTTAAAACATTCTAGATTTCTGCGCATCACCTTTTTTATCTTGATGATCTACTTTTCACTTCTACAGCATATTTGTGCTGACACTTGTCATGTCTTCTTCTTTTTTCAATATATTTGGACTATTAATGGATATATTGGTGAAATTGAAAATGGTGGACTATTAATTGCCGAACATGCTCTAGAAGGGTCTCATTTTGTTGAGCTGTACATATCTAAATGTCACTTGGTTATTTCTATATGATATTGATGGATATATGGAATGTTTTTGAGATCTAGTTTCAGACTATCATTTGATTTCATGATATAACTACCCAAGGATATTGCTTGCAATAATATGTGTCTGCAAGGTAATATGACACTTGTTAACATTGGTGTTGCACATTTCTAGAAATTTTATTTTTTTGAGATGAGAAGATTGACGGAGAGATCATTTCTAATTAAGGAAGCATTCATTTACAATCGATGCTTTCTTTGTTTGGTTGTTTAGGACAGAGTCAATGTTCTTTGCTTTGTCATATGCTTAGTTTTCATCATCAACAATGCTGCAGTGGATGGGAGGCTCAAGAAGGAAAGTAAACACTGTAAGTACCTATTTGATATCCCAAGTGATTGGCTCTTGATATCTGCAAACACTTAGTCTTAATTGTTCCCTCTTCCTTTGTTGTTAGCATGCCCTAGGTGGAATAAAACTGTCATATATTCTAAAATAATTTTTGTTTCTGTCGTTACTCTTGTCATAAAAATCCAAGTAATGTTTTTTTCATGCAACTGCTAAAATGTTATTTTGTATATGCTTTGATTGGTTCACAGATTCATTGACATTTAATCAAACCTCTGAGATTTAGATATTCATCTGGATTTACAAAAATGATTTATGAGACCATGATGTATATTTTTGGAACAATTTGTTTCTCTCAAATCTCATTAGGAAAAAGGTAATTTTTTCCATTGAAAGTGGAATTGAATTCCCATGGATCATGAATTTCTATGTTTTTTTCTTTGTCCTTCCACCTGTAGCATCTTTATTCTACTTTTCTTTTCCGGTATAAGTATATAATGGTCCAGAATTTGATGATCTAATGGGATGGGTACTAAAATGTTAGAAAACCTTGTCTAAGCTTTACTTTCTAATGAGTTCTGGAAGTGCCTTTGTTAGAAATAATTTTGTTTAATCCATCCAGTAGTCGAAACTTTTTTTATAAAGTTTTCCAAATTTTAGATGATTTTCTTTTTGCAATGTTTTAGTTAACTTGCAAGTAGCAACTGATTTTTTTACCACTGTATGTAATTTGCATCTCTAATTATGTTTCATTTATTCTGTACCATTGACGATGGTCAGGCAAGGAAGTCAACATATAACAGGTAACAATCATCTGTCTTTATCATGTTGTTACTTATTGCTAATACATGTGAAATTTGTTTCTTTGTCAGCTTGAATTTTGTTTATTTTTTCTTGTCAACTGTTTGAATTTTATTGTTCCCATATGCTAGGATTTCTACTCACTTTTTTTTTGCTATTAATTTTGTTGTCTGTTTCTATATTATATCAAAGGCAAAAGCAATATTTTGAACAAAAGAAAAGGCGTCAACAAACATCAAGTCGAAAAACTTTTAAAGATGGACAAAATAAGCAAATCCATTGCAATGAAGAGTGTAGATCTTTGGATATTCTCAGCTTGACAAATTTGACTTCTGCTCCACAATGTTCTTCTAGTTTCAATACAGGTCAATCTTGTCCTGCTATACTTGTTTTATTATTATTTTATCTAATAACATCAATCCACAATGAGAACACAATCTTGGTACTTTATTTCACAAGGGAGTTGCATACTCAAGTTTGTTAGTGTAAAACAACTAGGGGAAGTCGAAAGATTTTTTCTTAATTTGGGGATCCTGCATTCTTTAAAGGAGAGTACATTTGAACTTGCTTCTCTAAAAAGGAGCATATATGGCCTTGGGATAGAGAAGATCTACATTCAACAAAAATTCATGGGTTGCACCATAGTTAAGGTGACAAGGCATTATTCACAAATTAGGAACTAGTTAGGCATTTTAACTCTTAGGTATATGTTTTTTTATCTATCCTCAATCAATTTTGAAAACCCATTTGTTATTGTCTGTGTCGGTTGCGGAATTGTAATTCCTTCGATGAGTGTTAATGAGAGCTGTGGTGAGTGGTTAACAGAGAGATTTTAGAGTTTAAGGAGATATGAAAGCCAAAAGAACGGGTACAAAGACATGTCCTATTCTTCTAACACCATGATTCAACACAAACAAATGTTAGGGTTTAATACAACTTTGGCACATGAGACACATGTGTCAGACACAAATAAAGGTGCAAATCCGATCGAAGGGTTAGTCGGTCAATCCAATCGGTGAAATCGGCAGAGGTGGCAACTGTGGAGATCTCCCAACGCCAGAAGGTACTTGGGGATTTCGGTGCACCGAAGTTCAGGTGTCGGTGTCAGATCTGCCTGTTATCATATTTACTTATGGTATTTCATTAACAAAAGCAGATTTTATGAACAAATCTGACATTCACATTTTCATACCTTACAGCCTTGTGCAAGAAGTGATTGCTGTGCTGGTTTTGTTTCACAAGTTTCTTTGCTGAGTTCATTGATGGATAACTTCTTTATAATTTTTATGTTGTTGCATAATATTTTTTCCAAGTGTTTATAATTGATGGTCCAAAAATGGGTTCTAATGCTTCAAAGTCTCTTGCTTCATGTCCTTCAAATAAAACCTTTTCCATTAAAAATGTTCAATCTGCAGATAAAGTAAGTCAATGTGCTTCTCTCACATTCATTGATATTTATTGTGCAATTGCATTTCAATACTTGAGCAGGAAGTCAACTAAATTCACAAAACGAGGCATGGACACAAAATAAGTATGTTGTTATTATTGCCGGAGTCCACATATCTTTTCATTGGCAGTTTTTGGCCACATAGGTTTAAGGTGTTGCTCCTTATCAGGTTGCCTATTACCTCTGGTTTTGAGGATAGACAAGCTACTCCTGATTATTTCGGTAAAGTTGGTGATAGACTAGAACAGAGGACAATGCAAGCATCCCTTACTGACAGCATTCCAGACCAATATGGTGTAAAAAATAAACAAACAAGATTTCCACAAAACTGTAAGCATGAACTTTTCATTACATCGTGTTACTCAGCAATATTTAATTTGCATTTAGAAAGATCTGCCTTCATAACACAATATAATTTTGATAAATACCCTTGTAACATATTTTAAGCATATTTTATGACTATTCTATCTGTCAATGTTCTTTCAGCATCTTTTCTTTTTACCTTTCCATGTACTTCTCTTTCCAGATATATCAGTTTTGGATTTGCTGAATGATGATGGATATGAAAGCAAGTCAAAGGGAAAATCAACACAAGAATCTCATGTTGCATTCTCTGTTGAAGGTTGTGCATTCTGTTGATATGGTTGCATTTTCCAATTGAAGATGCGTGCATATTAAAGTAAACTACTTGTACTAAAAGATTCAAAAGATTTCAGTCATCCACTGCCCTGATCTCTTTCCATATGATTCCAAATATTTTTTCATGCTGATCTCCTCTCTGTTCTGCACAATTGATTTTATTTTTGTTGTTGTGGATGCTTCATTTATTTCATGTGTACAACCAATGGTCAAACCTTGCATACTTCATCTTACAAACTCTACTTATTTCAGTTTAATGATTTATATATTTGGGTTACTTCCAGCTAAATCTTTTTTTGCGTCCACCAAGATCTTGGCTGTAGTCCTTTTTATTTAAATTTTCTTCATCATTTGTTTTATTTATAGAGAGTGAGCCTTAGCATAACTTGAATAATAGAAAATAGACTCTCCATTTATTAAAGGTAAAACTACGTACAATTGGACCTTTCCCAAACAATACATTGTTGGGTGTTTTGTGCACTGGATTTTACCTTTATTATTTCACATATAGAAAGTGAGTTTTGGTGCGATAATAAGGTCCTAAGTTTGAGTCTTAGAAAATGGCCTTTACATTTATAGAGGTGAAGTTGTGTGTACAATCAAACCTTTCTCAAGCATCACATTGATAGGAACCTTGTGCATTAGGTTTACCATTTGTTTCATATAATAGTCTATACATTTTGTGTTTTCTTTTTTGTTGGTTTATTTGATTTCTAAATTTTTCATTACATTTACGTCTTGTTTGGCAGGCCTTGGAAAAATAGGGATGGAAACACCTGTTCATTCACCAAAACAAACAACCAGGTGAGTTTTCTTAAAGAAATGTCAGAATAAGCTCAAATGATGCTTCCATGAAGATATTTATGTTATTATAAATATAAAAAAGTGCTAATAACAATCCAAGTCATAATTCCATTATGTGGGTTGACCATATAAATCCTTCTCTTTTAAGCATTTCTATTTATTGTTAAATTTTAATTAAATTTCATAAATTTAAATCTTTCTTATAATTCTTAATCAAATAGTTTTAGGTCTACTTCTACTTTTTAAATTTCTTATACACTAATTAGTTCTACTATTTTAACTGGTGCATTCATTGGTTTTATAAAAATATGACCAAATCACATTAGTCGATTTCCTGTTATCTTATCTTTAATAGGTTCAACTACTACTCTTTTTTAATGAAATCAATTTTTAACTTATTCCCTGTAGTATTACAACTCATCGAAGTATATACATCTCAACAACACTAACTTTTTGCATATTAAAATTGTCCTATAGCTCTATGCCATCTCCCTCCCAAAAAAAAATCCATGCTATCAAACAAGCTATTCTGTGGTTATATTTTGTGAAGAATCCTTTGATCCTTTTTTGACACCTGGACGTAAAAACAACTGGAGGAAAAATTAGGGTGAGATGCCATCTATAGATGTGCATGGGTGTAAATTTAGACATGCTTGGTGAAATTGACTAAGCTAACAAATCTATTAGCTATGTTTAAGATAAATTTATTAGCCTGCACTATGTCTTTTATTTTTTCTATAAGCTCTTGGCCTGTGATATTTTGATTTTGATGATTAAAGCAAATACCGAACCATTCAACTTATTGAGAAAGGGTAAGGATGAAGTCTTATTAAATAATAAGCTTCATTTGAAGATGAAGAAAAGTGCAAAGAAAAGATAAAAAACTCAACTGTTCGACTTAAAATATGACTCCAATGAGTTATGCCCAAACATTCAATGCGTATGTTGTAATGCAAATGTAATATAGCGATTTAATTGTTAAAAAATAGCTTTTTTAATGCATACACTGAAATGTGACAATGTGATAAAGCTAGAGTGGATTTTCACGTCATGACCTATGGTATGTGTCATGAACCATGAATTTTATGGCTATCAATTTTTTTTGCTCAAAAACATTGATTTTCTTCCAATCTTTACATATTAGAAACTCTAATGAAAAAAGTGTGTTTGCCATATGAAAAAAATGTTATCCTTAGAAATCAGATCTTCATTTTAAAATTTTCTGCTAATTTTTGCATGGATCGAGCTAGAATGTCCTTTGCCGAATACTCACTTCCAAAGGCCTCAAGATGGAATGACACCTCTGACATTTCTAAGAAGTTCAATTTTACATCAGATGAAGTAAGAGTTTTCCAAGTCACTTGTATTCCTTCATACCCCTTTAAAGTTACAAATGGGCATGGCATGATGTAATTTATTTTTATTTTGTTTAGCTCTATTATCGACTAGTCATTTGTTTGGATATTCAAAAATGTTGTCAGCAAGGGTGACTTGTCACTTACATTCAGGGGTGTCAAAAATCCAAAAATAGTGGAAAATAGAATTTGAATTCTCATCCAAAAACTCAATTTTTTATCCAAAAAAAAAGATCTGATGGATTGAATTTGAATCTGAGACTTAAAATTTGAAAAATTTGGATTGAATTTGAATGTAAGCGACAACAACAATGATCTAAGCCATAATCTCACTATGTGGGGTCGATCAAATATCAGCATATCCAATTTGATAAAATCAGAATCCAAAAAAATTATTATTAAATAATTATATTTGTATATTTAATCTGAATTTGATAAAATATGAATCTGAATTCCAATGTTAGTATATTTGAAAATGATATTTTGAGAGCTTTGGATTTGAATATCTCAAATTATTGAAGTGCAGACTGGATGTGAATGTTCAAATACTTCAAATAAATTTCAGATTTGGATGATATTTGATTTCAAATGTATCCCTCAAATTTGGATTCAGATATATGAATTAATATCCTTTTGGATTTGGATATATATTTGGATGTAGTTTAAAAAAACGTATTCAAATTTGGATACAAATAAATTTGCTATATATCCACTTTGTTTACATACCTACCTGCATTTCTTTTTGTAGATATAGATAGAGTTAAACATTTTTATTTACTTATTCTTTTGAATTCTCTTATTCTTAATTCTGGATGTTGGGAGATGCGATCATTTTGGATGATTCCATTTGAAAAGTGCGACAATGGCAATGTACCTCTTCTTTCTGATCAAAATTTGAATGGTAAATCTTCTGCAAAAGGCTTGCACCAATGTGTAGTTTGAACTTTGAAGAAAGTTCAGTTGTACATAGAGTCACCTCCATAAGTGGAGAGATTTTTTCATGATGATCAAACTGTCATCTTCTAGGTCATGATAGAGCATCTTGTCATTGTACATAGAGTCATAATGGCAATGCACCTTTGCAGTTTGATCAAAATTTAAATTATAAATCCAATGCAAATGGCTTCCTCCGATGTGTAGTTTGAAGAGGGTCTAATTGTACATAGACTCACCTCCATAAGTGGAGAGATTTTTTTCATGAGATTTGAACCATTGTCCTCTAGGTCATAATAAAGCAATTTTCTCATTGTGTTGATATGCATCCTCATTCTATTCAAAATTTAATTATTAAAACTTCTCCATGGTAATATTTTTAAAGGGCATGTGGAATCATATTGTAAATAAGAAATGCAAGATAAATAAAGAAAAAATCAAACAAAATAGGCTTTTTGAAAGGATAAGACAAAAAAAAAACAAAAAAAAATAAAGAACAAATCAAACAAATAACAAATGGTCAAGTCTCTCGCTAATGAAATGGTCTGGATTATCAGCTGTACCCCTACACACTACCCACTCTAGATACAAATACATAAATATCTACCACAATCACGTTTTAGAAAAGTCCAAGTGATGAAAGTTGAAAGAATAAATGTGAGATGGAAAGCATGACAAACTTATATAAATATCCCATTTTAGTCTGCAGGGAAGTGATACAAAAATAAATTCAATTAAGCTATGAATCACGTCAATGGTTTCTGTAGAAAGGTTGAATTTGGATATAATTTTATACTGTCCTGTACATTTAAACTCCTTGGTAATTCCACTCAGTTAGGTTTTTAATATCATTCATCTGTTTCTAGAGTGTGAAGCATGGCATGAGAAGTATTCTAGTATGTAATAATTATCTAGTCAATATTTCCATGATTGGTAATGAATTAGGTAAAAATATCTTGAATGAGAAAGTAAAATACATGGAAGTATTTTGAGATACTCAGATACTTGCATTTTGAGATAAACACTTTCAAAGATCAGCACGTTTCTTAGCATATCCTAAAAATTTAGTTAATTATCAAACACATACATTCCATGATTATTTATCTTTAATATAAATTGTGATAAAAGCAGGTCCTGTGATTGATCTTACTTTTTCCTGTGTTTTTTTTACATTTACTGTATTTTCTGTATGTTCCAGTTTCATGTCGTCCTTTTTATTTTTTTGGTAGATATCAGGAACCACACTAGGTTTTTGACAAATATTCTAGTGTTGATGTTGTCCATCGTCTAATTCATCACATTGCTGGGGTACCTTATTTCAGGATTTTGGGATTTCACTTCTTGATGGTCGTTCAGAATTACTTGGTAAATCAGGTATCACGAAAAAGAAATTGGATGATTCAACTGGCACAAATTCCATCAACTCAGAGCTCATGCATTGTGATTCCTTTAGCAATGCAATTGGCAAATATTCCACAAAAAAAGACGTATATAATCCTTCACCTTATAGGAAAGCAAACATACAGAATGGTAGTCTCCTTTTTGCCTTTGTTTCTCTGTCTTCATATTTTCCATGTATTTCTTCTTGAGATAATTTTCGTCCAAAAATTTAATCTTTTGGTATACCTTGAGATCAGAAGGGCAAGATACTCTCACTCATTTGATGTATTTGTAGAAGTAGTTGAAAATAAGTTAGCTGCTGTAAGTTTCATAATGTATCATCACTTGAATATTAAATGTTTGATAGATGAATGATCGCCATTTTTAAATTAGAATGATCCCCATGGGTCAGGATATGAAGGATCCATATTGAAATATGCAAAGTAGTTAATTGAAGAACTAAAGAACTCTAGTTAGAATAGATAAAAACTTATCCCATATGCTTGGTGTTGGAGATGCTGAAATTGCACGGGGAAAAATGTCAAAAAGTGGTGATTTAGATTCATAGAATGAATCTCAATATTTTTCTTGATCTTCCAAAAATCATAAAATTAAACAAATGACTATTTTCATTTATTTATTTACAGACCAATTATTCTAGTGATTCGTAATAGACCAATTATTCTAGTGATTCATTTACAGAGCCTATTTTACAATCTAAATGTAACAGGATTGCTTCACCATCTTTGTCTAAAAGAAATAAAGTAATGCTTAGATCATATTCATTAGTTTGTCTTGCTTAAATCATGTGTCATTTGCTACTTAAAATAAATCTGTTGAAACTGTCACACAAGCCATATGCAATGTAGAATGTCATTTGTTACTTCAAATGACACTGATATTACAAAAGCTTTTTAGCATTAGAACTTTATTTCATTGTAATATCATTTATATTTTTCTCCATAATGGTGATCATTGCCAATATTTGACTTTAGAATGGTGAACTGTGTTTTTTACCCTAGGACACTAGACTTTGTTTTATCATTGAATTCTAGGATGGTATGACAAGATATGTGTTGGATGATGAACTTAGGTGGTAATCATATTTGTTATTTTGTATGCTTTATGCTTGAAGCAATTATGCTGCAAATGTATTCTTTTACAAGTTATTTCATATGATATCTTTAGAACTAACTAAATTAGTTTGATAAATCTGAATGTTGAGTTTCGTATCCCTCTAGTATGGATCTTCTGACATTAATGCAAAATTTGATAACTTGGTCTATAAAAGCATACTTTGAAAATGAAAAAGTTCACAACGTTACTCCATCTCACTCAGCTTTTTATAAAACTAAACTGAGAATCTACGGTAAAAGATAAACATGAAATGATAAATTGACAATTGGATATTAGAAGATCATTCTAAGAGAAATAAAGAATAAAAATATGTGAAGGACCAATTTTGACCAGTGTCCTGAGACTGGCTAATGTCCAATGTCTTTCAAGTCTTATTGTGCAAACATCACTCAAGTTTTAGAAGTAGTCTGCATGATATTATTGAGGAGCATGTCCTCTTTAGTGATACATGATATGAAATGAACAAAAGGAATACTGGATCAGTTTCTGAACTTGGCAAGCACCAAAGGGCTCTATTACTGGAGAATGTTTTCAAAAGGTGATCAGAATACAACTGCTATTGTCAGACTTGCCGAACAATAACAGCCAGAGTTAATTCATATTTTCCTTTCATTTTTTTGGTGAGTGGTGAGTGATTATGAGGTTTATTGCAGATGTTTTTTTCTACATTGGATGCATGCAGTGGACTTCTTTTTTTTGTACATTATCTTTGATATTATTCATTTTCTTTAGTGTCTGTTTTACATTCAAAGTCTATGCATTTTCCTTGTGAACTTATGATTATTTTGAATCATATCTTTGTTTTTTTGATCTACCACTCTACCAGCTAGATTTGACATGAAAGATGAGAATTTTCTAGATGAGAGAGACTGTGATACAGCATGGAATCATCAGCAACTATCTATTGACAGGGACTTTGAGGATGTCTGTTGGCAGGAGCAGGATGGAAGGTTGCTTCTAGAATCATTACTTTTTTATTGTTCCGTTCATGATTTTTTTCATTTTTCTAGGGTCACAAAAGATGTTTGTAGAAGATCCAACATATCAGGTTGGTTAGCAAATTTACAGTTTTCACTTGTCAAATTATATTTGCTGAATCTCATTTTTTGGCCTTAGAACCAGTCAAGCATACATTTTCTGTCTCTTTTCTGATTGTTTAATATCTAACATATTGTTTTCTATTCCTTGACATTTTTACGATGACAACCACAAAAGTTCAAGGCAATTAATGTATAAATCACAGCGGTTTCTCACTGTAGAAAATTTTCATGAAATTTCAGAAAATTGTATACAATATAATAGACAACTAGTATATTTGCATTCAGAATATGCATGCCAATTTATTGAAAATTTTACATTCTGGTTTTGAAGATCAAGTTAAGTGTTGCAAAGATGTGAATGCTTGGATTGATGAGTGATAATACTATAAAGGATAAGTTAAAAATGATTTTGTTAATAAGTGATTTTAGGAAGAAGTGGGGTGGATATGGGAAGAGCGTAAAGAGCTGGGTCTGTTGTCTATTGTCTGGTATATTCAGTCGGTGGAGGGAAGTGCTAGAGGTTGATGTAGTAGGAGTGGAAGTAACCTGGTGGTTGGGGATGGGTTGGATATAGCTTTGTGGAGGGATTGTTGGGTTGGCTAGGAGCCTTCAGCATCTTTCTTCTTGGCATCGTTCTCTGTTACAACTTACAATCCCTCACTAATGTAAGTGTTGATGAGAGTTATGAGCACTTTGAGGTAGGGATTGTTGTGCTGAATTTTGCAGAAATCTAAGTGATTCAGAATATTTTGTCCTTGTTAATTTGTTTTCATATCTTCATTCTCATTATTCTTTGATTTCTACAGAGAACCCCTCGTAGGTGTGGTAATAGAGCAAGGATGGTTTCTTCTTAGTGAAATTCTTGCATTGCATGCTGACGTTTGTAGAGTTTAGGTTTGCACCAAAGTCCAGTTTTTGGCTTGGTAGGGATGACACAATGCCATCTCATTATAATGCTTCCTTGAGGAGAGAGGTTTCCACCTGGCTAGTCTAAGCAGTTCTGTAGTGTCCACCAAGAATATCAATGGAATTTATTCTTTGGTTGCTCCTTGATGAGAAGACTTTGGTGTGCATGGTTGGGTTGAAATCATTTAGAGGAAATGGATATGGTATAGTTCTGACAGTGATAGGTAGATAGGCAATGACCAGAGAAGTCTAAGAGGAAAATCTAGCTATGTATTCCTCATGCACTGTGGTGGAGACACTAGCTTGAAAGGAACAAGAAGGTATTCTGAGGTGGTTCACAACAAATATTATTTTGGTCTGAAGTTTCCAATTTCATGGTGGGCTAGACAATTTCTTAGAGGGCACAGGGCTTAATGGAGGATGCAGACATCCAATCTTGTCTTGACACTCTATTCACACTTGAGGCAATGGTGAGATTAGTTGTCTATTATTTTGAATTTCTCCTTTTCTTTGGTTTTGATATTTCCTTAGTGTCTATTGCGTCTTAGCTTCAATCTTCTACTGGGCTTCTCCTCCATGTCTTAAGGTTTATGCTTTATTTTGTTTTCAGCTCACCTATGGCTTGTGTAGGTCCCTTTGTTTCTTTTACCAATTTTAATATATTTCTCCTTGTTGCCACTCAAAAACATAAACTTAAAGATTACCGAATGCATCATGGTACAAATTGTTTTTAGTCTAATATGGTACACGAATCCATCTTGCACTGTTGACAACATCAAAACATTAGATTGGTATAATGGGCCTGGCTAGAAGCTATACTTTGATGTGCTTTCTTGCTGACTAATGGTTATCTCATGAGGGTACTATAAATACTGCTGTTCACTTTTGGTTCTTACATTCCATTGCTTCTTGTTATCCAATCAGAACTATGTGCTCCCCACTTCAGGCATCTAAAATCAGAGGAAGATCAGAAGTTCATGTGTTTTGATTGGGAAAGGTATTCCATTTACATTTACTGAAAAAAGTATACTCTATGATATTGCACCCAACTTGTATTGGCAACAGAAGGTACAATTGAATTTTCAAGAATCCCATAGGAATGACTATTTCCATTATCTTGGATGTCTTTCATAAACAAGACATTGATGATAAATATTTAGCATAGATCATTAGGGCTTTGACAAGGTCGTTCAAATCATGGAATATCTTACAAACATTATATGACAAGAGAACACCTAATATTAAACAGATGATCCTTGTTCAAAATTGAAAAAGTTTAACACAGAAGAGCATATAATATGTGAATGAATGGCAATGGTGACATGATACTGGCTGCAAAAACTAGTATTGAAGATAGAGATAGTGGACTACATATCTAGGACAGTAATACAATAAGATTGACACGGTTATGGTACATATTGTGGGCAATTATATGACAGTAGAATGCCTGAGTTGAAATAGAGAATGGTTGTTGTAAGAAAAAAATATGAACACAGAACTGCATATAACATGTGAATGACAGTTGCATTACATGATATAACTGCAATGACCTAATCACTAGGCCATAAAGAAGTATCTCTGAATGGAGTTCAGCAATGAAAACTCAACCTGAAGACACTATAGGATGAAAGCATCATCTGTTGGAGTTTGATTCTAATTTTAAATCCAACAAATAACAATACATTTAATAGTGATGTATTATTGTTTATCATTTCTGATCCTTTCAAGCAACAGATATCCATTGGTAAATCAGCCTTTGAATTCTGAAAGTGTTACCAATCCTTCTGTTCGGTGCCTTCCAGAGACAAAAGATGCAGCTGATAACCTAGTATTCCTGAGGTGATATTCAAATCCCAGATTACATTGATATTTATTGTTATCTAGTTCCCTGCAAATATTGATATCTGCACTGTTTTCTCTCTTACAGTGACGAATCATGCTTCTTCACAGAAGGTTGTGTTGAATATACAGTTATTTTTGGTATCTGTGAAATTTTTTGCATTTACCTGAGACATAAATGCTTCCTTGTCACTATTGACAAGACTTCCAGGTGGGGCATCAAAGAATCATAGGTTCAACATCAAAGTCGATGAATTTGGAAGGAGTTGATTTTAGTCATCAGGGTAAGCCCTGGAGGAGATCAGGGAGAAAATATAACATGAAAAGTCCTATGGACAAATTCGTGTTTGAGAATCTAGATGACGTGCAAGAGAGATTTTCTGAAGAGACCTACAAGAAATTTCCAAGCCAATGGCAATTAGAACAGGATAATCAATCAGTTGATGATGACATTTCCACCATTGCCTGCTGCTTGTTTGAAGGGCCTGATCTGGATTCAGTTCCCATCCCTTCTAGAACTTCCCAAACAGATACTGCATACTTCAATCATGGATTGTTTTCTACAGATAACTGTGCAGAGATGTACAAAGAATCTGCTTTGTCTTCCCACAAAGACTCATTCCAAAAAGTATCCAAACTGAATATTCCTGTGGGATCTGAACCTTCTGCCGAGTTTCATTTTGAAATGCATACTGTAAAAAAAAGGGCCGGTCCAATTAATCTGATGAAGAGCCCAAAAATATATCCATGTAAACCAAAAGAAGAAATTCCCTTTTCATCTTGCCTCAATGATTATGAAAAGTGCAAGCTTGCTGGGATATCTGTGGGGCAAGATGCTGAAAATGATGATGAGTTAGGCCATCTGTTAACAACATGCAGACAAGCTTCTCAAGAAGCACATGATAAATCTTCCATTGGTGAGAATGATTCTTCCTCAAAAAGTGTTGCCTCGGGCTCAATCACTAACTGTACCAATCCAGAAGAAGTGAATTGTGAAGGTCCAGAAGCATCTACCAGCCCAAAATGGGGAATTCCTCCTCATTCTGTTGATATTCCAACGGCTAAAGTAGAAACTTCTACAAAGCAGGAGAACGTTGTTAGCCATGAGCTGTGAGTACAATATTTTGCTTCTGGGTTTTTGTATGAGCTTTCTGAAAAATTCCAGCTTATTCACTAATTCTTGTGAGTTAAGAAACCATATATTGGTTGTAATCTGTTACAGGATTGATATTGATGGTCGTAATCCAACTCCATTGCAAGGAAAGAAAGGTTATGCTGTACTAGCTTTGCTTATTTCTTTCTTGCTCCATTTTTTGCATGTTCGGGCAATGTGTGTTCATTTGAGTTCACTGGTGACTAATTTTTCCTTGGTGGTACTGTATCTAAAATTAGTGGTTTCCTGGATTCAGAGAAAAGCTAATATGATTTTCTTTTGACATGCAAATACAGGAAAAGAAAACATTAAGACCAAGAAACAAAAAGTTGAAAGTAAGGAGGGCTGTGCTGCAAACTCATCCCATCAAGTGATGCTCGAAAGCTATGTTCTTCAGCTTCTTTGTGTGCAAAAGGTAAGGGATTCATCTTTACGTGAAGATGATGTAAAGAAGAAATGATTATAGAGATGAATCCACTTCCACTTGGTGTTTCGGATATGGTGGTTTTCTAACTGGCTAGGTGACGTTCAAGTTTTCTAGTCCTAAGGAATCTGAATTTTCCGATGTTGATCAGATGAATAGCAACATCTACTTGGGCCCTGTTTGTTTGTATTTTCAGTTTCTTGTATAGTTTTTTTCTCTCTTGTACCATGGTCCTTAGATATATTTACTCTTTTTTCCCTACTGTCATTTCATAAAGTAAAATTTCTCATCATAGCAATATTTAAATTACTAAATTTCTAATAATTTAGGACACAATCACAATTTTTCTTCTCCGTATTCCACTCCGTTACTTGTAACCATCACTTTCTGTCTAAATACTTCAAAATTTCTTTTACATCCTCATTTATTTTATTTTTTTTGATAATTTATGTATATTTGCAAATTTATTTTAGATTTTAGCTTGCTAATGCTAAAAACGTACCAAAATCAAAATGATTATGGGAGTGTCTTTGGTAAGGTGCCAAAATTTTGAAATCTTTTTAATAATTTAAAAACATTGGATGGTATAACTCGAAAAAAGACTTTTAAAGGTATGTTTGGAAATCATTTTTTTAACTTCAAGAGTTAGATAAAATTAAAGTTATTTTTGCAAAATAAATTAGACTTATATAGTAATTTATGTGATAAAAGTTTATATATTGAAATTTATGTAATAATAATGATATTGAAAATGATTTTAAAAGTTAGAAGAAGTTAAAAATATGCGAAACTATTTATCGATAGTGTGTAACAAAGAAATGATTATCATAAAATTTATCAAAGATTTAACCTAAACCTTTCGTGCAAGCCAAAAGGTTTAGCCTAAACCTTTCGTGCAAGTAGTTGACATGTCCTTCTCCTTTTCTTTTATTATTTAAAAAAAATATGTTATATATATTTGATTATTTTAATTAAGGTATAAAAGTATTGTTTAAAATATATAAATATTGATGTAACGAGAGATATAATGATAAAATAATAAAAAAAGTAAATTAAGAAATGTAAACAATGTAATAAAAATTGAAAATACTCTTGGAAACTGTGAGTAATATTTGTAAATGAAGTTTAAATGAGATAAGAGTTCACACTTCCTATCATATAATACGATTCTTGATTTTATTTTCTTTAATTTTTTCCAAACAATCTAGGAAAATAAGTTTACAAAATTTGTTAATTGTAAAATTATTTTCGTTATTTATTATTATAATTACTATTTATATATTTTATTTGATAAAAATACAATACACCGTTAACTCTTTACACTACAAACTTTAGCAAAACCTATTAGACCTTAATAGTATTAAAAGATGCAATTGTAAATTCACGAATGATCGGAGAGAACCCATTCTTGTACGCAATTTTTGCAGAGTATACGAAAAATAGTATGTTGTTTACGAATATACTACGTCATAATGCAGGAACATAAAGAATCTACACCGTCCAATCAGACGATCACGGTGTGGATATGTGTACGACGCATTTTTCTATATTTGAGTCCTATCGTTGTCAGGATCGTCCAGGAGAATTCCTACGTTTGATGCAGACGTGTCCGATCTCTGTCTCTCTCTCTCTCTCTCTCTCTCACTACAAATAAAATTTTTAAATTCATCCTTTTCAGTATATTTATGATAATGATAACTTCGTCGTCCCCACAAAAGCAAATCCTCTGTTCCTTTGCTTGCCTCCAAAGAAAGGATCAGCCATTGGACGGAAAATAGCAGAAGACGGACGAGTTCCGGAAGTAGAAGTTTGGTTTCGGCAGCGAGATTGGATTTGCCGATCTGGGTTTCTTCACATGGTGGTTTTCGTGCGAAGGATCTGATATTTCTGATCTGGGTATTGAGAAATGCATAATTAGAGTCCGATCTGGGATCAAATTTTCCTACTTGGGATTCTTTGATGTGGTTTTGTTTTCTGGGTTATCGCTAGAATCGAGTTTTCGCCCATAATCTTCCCACTTCGGTGTGTTCTCTTTTTGTAGTATGTCGCTTCTCTGGATTGGGATGAGGTGTAAATTAGGGTTTCCTATCTGGGTCTTGTTCCTTTTGTTGGGAACTTGCATGGGCAGATTTGTTGTGGAGAAGAACAGCTTGAGGGTGACATCTCCTCATTCGTTGAAGGATGAATACGAGTGTGCTATTGGGAATTTTGGTGTGCCTCAGTATGGTGGGACGTTGTTGGGCATTGTGGCGTACCCCAAGGCAAACAAGAAAGGTTGCAAGAGTTTTGATGATTTCGAAATCTCCTTCAAATCCAAAGCTGGTGGTTTCCCGACGTTTCTTCTCGTTGATAGAGGAGGTAAATTTCCAAATTTTTTGGTTGAATTGTTACGTGACGGTCACGGTTACCATTCAGGGATTTCTTTGAAATTCCTTTTGTATGCATCTCTTTTATTCTAGTATCCACCAGGGTTCAAATTCTGGTGACAAAATCTTCTTACCAATTTCAAAAAAGAAGTTATGAAGTCTTTCAGAAAAAAAGCAATGAAACTATGAATAGGATACATAATGAACAATCTGGATTTTACTTCCATATTTATTCTTGTCGATATGATCGTGTCTGAATTTTCTGCAATGCTTTGTGCTTGAGAAATCATGTGATTACCCTGTACAAGAGTTAAATCATTAGACAGAATCTATCATCATTTTATGAAAGTCTCTGATTCCTGAAGTTGGGGTATCTTATGTTTGTGCAATTCACATTTCCATCTTAAAGTTATAAATGCTAGAAATCCGTGTAGTAGAAATACTTGGTTACAAATGTGGATTTCTTTTGAAATGTTAGATTGGATTCTTATTTAGCAAATTTCAGAAAATATCTCATGTCTTCACTGTGAGTATATATGGTTTTGGAAGTGCTAATCGTTGCTTCTCTTTCATATGAGGCTATTTTCTCTATCGCCTTCCAGTTTGTGATCATTGATTCTGTCTCTGATATCCAAGATGTAAGATTTATTTTTTTTGGTTGATTTTATTCTTATCAGTGTTGCTTTTATTCTTATCGGTGTTGGCATCCCCACAACTTTCAATGGTTTTGAGTCTTTGACTACATAGATTAGGTTTTCTCTTTTTCATGTCACTCTTTTTGTATCCAAGATTTTGGGAAGAGAATCCATGAATTGAGGTTCATTCAGTATAGAAAATCATTCAGAGTCCATTGTTGCTTGGTTGCCTTTCACAAAGGAATCCCATTTGTGATAGCATTACATGACTTCCATCTTACTATGATATTTGATTTGCTTCTGGAGGATAATACCATTCTTTTTGCAACTTCGTTCCTGTTTTTAATGTTGTTTCTCGCTTTCTCTTTCATGACTCAGAAGATCTTCAGGTACATAAAATGTGCATTATTTGATTTAGAATCAGAGAAAATTTTCTTCTTGTTGAATCATACAAATTATTTTGTGGTAATTTTTGATCAATAAGTCTCATGACTGTTTTTCTTGTATGCCTGCAAATAATACTCACTAATTATCTTCCTCTGGCAGATTGCTACTTTACCACAAAAGCATGGAATGCTCAGAAAGCAGGGGCTGCTGCTGTTCTTGTTTCAGATGACAGGCTAGAGCCATTGATAACTATGGATACACCTGAGGAAGAGCATGCATCAGAAGAATACTTGCAAAATATCACTATTCCTTCTGCTCTTATCACGAAAAGTTTAGGAGATAATATTAAAAAGGCTTTATCAAATGCTGACATGGTCAATGTTAATTTGGATTGGAGGGAATCACTCCCACATCCTGATGATCGTGTGGAATATGAGTTCTGGACCAACAGCAATGACGAATGTGGCCAAAAGTGTGACAGCCAGATTGATTTTGTGAAAAATTTCAAAGGTGCAGCTCAGATACTTGAGAAGAAGGGTTATACACAGTTCACTCCACATTACATCACATGGTACTGCCCTGAAGTTTTTATCCTAAGCAAGCAGTGCAAGTCACAATGCATCAACCATGGTAGATATTGCGCCCCTGATCCCGAACAGGATTTTAGTAAAGGCTATGATGGGAAAGATGTGGTCCTTCAGAATTTGCGTCAAGTTTGCCTGTTTAAGGTGGCTAATGAAAGCAGCAAACCATGGGTTTGGTGGGATTATGTTACTGATTTCTCAATTAGATGCCCTATGAAAGAAAAGAAATATACAAAGGAATGTGCAGAGGGAGTGATAAGATCACTAGGTAAGTGATATATGTTATATATGTGTTGCTTTTTCCTAGGTGGTGAATGCACTTTTTGGAATGGTAACCTTTCAGGAATGCTCTGGCTGTGCAGGACTTGATCTTAAGAAAATAAATGAATGCATTGGAGATACAGAAGCTGATGTAGAGAATCCTGTTCTTAAAGCTGAGCAAGATGCGCAGGTTAGGCTGACCATTATTGTTTCTCTATTGCATTCTACAAAAACATTTTATAAATTATGTCAATCTTCTCAAAATTGTTTTCCATGCACGTCTTAGATTGGCAAGGACTCTAGAGGAGATGTGACCATCTTGCCCACTCTTGTCGTCAACAATCGACAATATAGAGGTATGTTTTCTTTCAATTAGTGTTTCTTGAGAAGAACATCTTCTAAGCTGTTTTTTATAGCGTACCCTGTCTCATCTTTCACAGGAAAGTTAGATAAAGGTGCAGTTCTCAAGGCTATTTGTGCTGGTTTCAAAGAGACAACAGAACCAGCTGTATGTCTAACCAAAGGTTTGTTTTTTTACTAGCTTGCATGTTTTATTTTTCTTGTCTTTAGTTATCTTGTTTACGGATCTATCAATTACTACAAATCATGCATTTATAAAATGATGCATGCAGACATAGAAACAAATGAGTGTTTGCAAAATAATGGTGGATGCTGGCAAGACAAAGCTACTAACATCACAGCATGCAAGGTACATTCCAAACTTATAAAATCAATATCTAGAATAGGTAACTTTATCGAGTTCCTTTCTTATGGCCTTCCCATTGTAGGATACTTTCCGTGGAAGAGTATGTGAATGTCCTATTGTCCATGGTGTGAGGTTTGTAGGTGATGGATATACTCACTGTGAAGGTACAGATTTGGATATTCCTTTTTTCTGTTTACAATGAATTTTCTGCTTTGACTGTTGAAAAATGAGGGAGAGATTTAGCTTTTGGAAACACAAGTAAAATTTTGTTTTATGTTCATCTCTTTTGTAAAGTTACAGATAGTAGTTCCCTTGAATCCTTTTGCTGATTGACATTTCTTCTTGCACTGTTTATGTTGAAGTTGAAGTTGATGTATTTAATTTCATGGCAACTTATGAAGTAGTAGGGCCGTCATATGGGGCAGGTCAGGTCTGACCCAACCTGTTAGAGTTTTAACCGTCAGAAAATGGATCAGGTTTGACCCGAACCATTTACTAAGTAGATTCTTAAATCACTACCTGAAGCCATTTCTTTTTAACCCAACCCATCCTTAGATCAAACCTGATCTGGTCCAAATCTAAATGAGTTTGGCAGGTGAATGGTACACGGTAGTCAAGTTCATGGATAAGCAGGTTACTAACTGGGTTCTTATACCTGTGTGGCTGTCTTGTGTACAAATATAAAATCAAGCCTGTCATCTACAATTCTACTATTTGCGTCAGTCATATCAACCCAAATCTGTTAACAATCAAACACATAGAAATTAATAAGAAAAATCAGCAATTAAACCAAATTCTTCATGAGTTATATAACTACATTGAATCTAAATAAATTAAGCAATGTCCATCCAAGTTAAGTTAATTGGGTTTTATGTGATCCGAATGGTTCAAAATGCATACCCACATCCAACCTATCTACATCTTTGGGTTGGTTAGGTGTAACTTTTTTATTTTTGTTAACTATAGTCTCTTGAAGATAAGATAAAAAATTTAACTTAGGTTATTTGGTCATATCTTTAAGACGTCAAAAAATGTAATAGTTAAGAGAGTAGAATTAATTAGTGAAGAAGAAACTAAAAGAAGTAGAGGTAGACCTGAAATTACGTAGGAATTGTAAGAAAAATTTTAAATTTATGCAATTTAACTAGATATTTGTCTATGATAGAAATATAGAAAAAAAGATTCATGTGGCTAACCTTACATGGCAAGATTATGGTTTGAATTCTTATTGTAAATAACTGGAGATTTGACATTTGATAAAGATATGTAGAAGAAAAGGATTTAACATAGGTTATTTGTACAATATCTTAAATGGGTTGGAGAAATACTACCATCATGCAGTGTTGAGACTTGACAAAAAGTGTCTTCTCTTTAGTACTAAAAGGCAAACCTAGCGCACAACACTCCCACCCATGTGGCGTGTAGAAAGGTTTCAAGCATATGTAGTCTTACCTCCATAAATAAAGAAATAGTTTCCTACGAATTAGGATTTAAATATGAGATTATCATGTGACATGTCACCCTAGTTATTAATGTGGGCACCTAGGCGTTTTTTTTGGCAATAACAAAGATCTTTTTATTTTAGTATTCTTTAGACTCATATCTTATTTTGTTATTGTATATTGACTTTTATCACAAGTTAATTTGTAAGTTGTGACTTTTAAATATCATATTGTTGTGTTCATTGTTTATACTATTTATTTTAGTGTTTTGTATTATTAATATACATGAATTATATAAATAACCATACATATATATATATATTAAAAAAATAAAAAATAAATATTAATATTGGCACCTAAGCACCTAAGTGCTCAGGTGCTTAAGGTGTCCAAGTCCACCACCTAGGTGCCTTGATGACTTTGCATGTCACAATGGAGCAATCTTACCATTGCTTTTGCATCCACCATGTCCATATGCTGAAGAAAATTGCTTCATCTTATCAAAATGAATGACTGCAATTCCTAATGTATTGTATTTGTTAATAAAATCAAAGAGTTATCTATAGATTGACCATCGGTAATTCAAGACTTGATTGTTCAGGTATTTTGGGGGTTAGCCATGTGTTGTATCTGGATTTAAAGGTGCCTGTGTATTGTAGCATGTTTAGGTTGTCTTTGCCATGTCTAGGGATTTGGAACTTTCTTTTTCTGTCTTAGGGATTTTCCTAAAAGGTCATTATCTCCATCATGGAACCTCTATTTCTCTTGCTTCTTAGGCATTCCCAATTGCTCAAAGAAGATCTCAATATATCTGTTATTCCGTTTGTATTAGTTTCTTGCACGACTGTAGCATTGAGCAGCATGATTCATGTTCTTAAACCAAATTTATGATAGCTTCTGGAACTGGACGTTGTGAAATCAACAACGGAGGTTGTTGGAAAGAAACACGTGATGGAGAAACATATTCTGCTTGTGTGGTGAGAGATATTCAACTGCTAAAGTAGTTTGATATAACATCCTTACATTTTTCTGAATTTGTTTTTAAGACCTGAATTTTACAGGAGGGTGAATCCAATGGTTGCAAATGTCCCTGGGGTTTTAAGGGTGATGGTGCCAATTCTTGTGATGGTAAGCTTCGTTTGTGAATTCCTTATTGTTACTTTATGGCAGTCAATGCTATTCTGCCTGTAGTTTTGGTACGTAAATGCATAACCAGTTGTCATAATTAATAAATTGAAGTCCATGGAAGCCATGGAGTTCAAAAGGTAACTTGAATGTTGCTAAATGCATTAGCATTGCAACAGCTAAGGCTATCTGATTTTAATTGGATCGTCAAGTTTTGAGGTATTATGTGGAAGTCAAAATGTAGTATTGTTGTACATCCACGGTTTCCTGGTTTGGTAGGCCTTGATGATGGCCATCATTTTTCTTTGTTATGAAAATTTCTTTTATTTTGAAAACAAGAGAAAGCTGTGTTCAATCTTGAACTAATAAGGATCATATTTTTGTGTGTGGGAAAGCCTTGTCATTTTCAATTTTATAGCTACAAGTTAAATACAGAGACTGTGGCATGTTAGGAATATCAAAAATGATTTACGAGAAAGTAGAAACATCTGATTGTGAAAGTTTTAGGTTTGGTACTTGATTAGATAAATTATTCATTTGGAGTCAAGGATTCAGTCTTTTAACCAATTTTGGATCAAAATTCGCCAAAATTTTAGGATGAAAAGTGAGAAATAATTTTAGTATTTAGGCTTCATTTAGGAATGATATTTGCAGGAGTTTTTATTGTATAGAATATATGTTTTAATAAACGGTATAATAAAAGTAGAGATTTTTGAAAAATAAAAAATAAAAATTTACATTTAATTAACACATATTTTTCTCGTTTTTTCTCTCCCTTGTTTAAAATTTCAAAAAAAAAATCAAAATTTCACACATTTTTGAATGCATTCTTACATTTGCTTTTTACTAGCTTGTAAGCCTTAATATCATAGGTACATGTGTGATTTATATGTAATATTTTTTAAATTATTACTGAAAATAAAAAGACTTTTAGGCAAGTTTTAATTGAATATTTGATAGTTGGTTATAATTACAATCCTTTAATTGAGATATTAATATAATTTTACCATAAAGTTGATAATTAAATACTGTAATTTTTAGAGAAGGAAATAGAAAAATATATATTTTTACTTCGAAAATCGTGTCGACCTAAAAAAACGTGAGCTCTAGACTCACCTAAACTATTGGCTTTGTTAAACAAAACCTTAGCAGCTTCTTTAAAATTCTTGTATTGCAAGCAAGCCATGCTTTGCTTTGCAGTTTATTAGCAGTGCCTCCACTCAATGGTTTTTACTTTCTTATGTTCAACGTCAATGTTTTCTTTTGCTGATACAGATATTGATGAATGCAAAGAAAAAACTGCCTGCCAGTGTGCTGACTGCAACTGTAAAAACACGTGGGGAAGTTATGAATGCAGCTGTAATGGTGATAAATTATACATGAGGGAACACGACGCGTGTATCAGTGAGTCTCTCTGATGCCTGTCTTGATTCTATTTGTGATGTTGATAGCAAAGCATTGGCATAATGTTGCATCTAATGCTCTTCATATCATTCTTGCTGCCTCTGTGGCTTTAAATCCATGCCCTTTGTGTAGACTCTTTGCAAGGTACACAGTATCACTGTCTTTTAATGGTTATGACTACGGACGCTTTGTGAATCAGGTAAAACGGGAACTACCTCAGTTAGCTGGAGCTTTCTTTGGGTTGTGTTCGTTGGTTTGGTAGCAGTAGGTATTGCAGGTTATGCTGTGTATAAGTACAGAATTCGGGTACGGTTCCTGCACTTAGATATCACTGTTTTATCACCAGTATTTAAGCTTGTAGTTGTACCATATAATCTTTGTAGTTGCACCAGATTAATTTTTGAAATAAGTTTACGGAGTAAAATCAATAATTGATATAAACAAAGTGGTAGCTCTGGTAGGTTGCTTGAAGAGCTGATCCACGGAGTTCTTTAATGATTCGGTACGCCGGATTTAGGTCTTTCCTTTTGATTTTGAAAAGAAAGCATGAGCTTTTGCAGCGGTTTCTTTTGAAAGTGTGTCAAGATTGTATTAAAGAGGCGTACTTGTGAATCCACAAAAGACCTCTGAATAATATTTCTTGAATGAGAATTCAAATTGGAGACCTTAAAGTTTTAAGAAAGGTCTCACAATTATTAAAATACCACTTCAGTGATTTCTTTCGTGACTTCCACACATTCATTTGTTGTTGTGCAGACATACATGGATTCGGAGATCCGTGCAATCATGGCTCAGTACATGCCTCTGGACAACCAGGCAGAGAGTCCTGCCCATAACACACGCCCGGATATCTAAAAGTTACCTGTGGAGATGCTGTCTTATGCCCTGCTCGGGGTAGGAGGAGGTGAACATGGCAAGAACATAGGAGATGTGTAGCGTCCCTGTTCTCTGTTTCAGCTCTTCTGCCATCACTTGCTGGCTGCGCCGTTCAGGGTCTGGCAGAGCTCTCCCTTCCGATGGTTTATTTGTTTGGTTCTTGTAAATTCGAGGCAAAGTATTGTCGCTGGATTTGTAGATGTCTTTGTCGACGGTTTCGTCCGTATCTATTCGTGTCATTTGAACGATACACCTCCGTGGAGTGATATAGAATGATGGTGTTCATCTTGTTCGTATATTTGAAGAACATGAATCGCAACTATGGGCATTACAACAACGGTAGGAAATGTAAATGACCCTGATCATGACCTGGTGGAAATAAACAAACGTCACCCAATTACCACTTAACGATGCAAACATGCGGCCGTCAAACGAATGCAAAGAATCTTCAAGGTCACTGTAGTGCAGAAGCAATTCCAAAGTACGAGTTTCTATTAAGAGATTTCGCTCTTGGAAACATCGAAGTATTTATTCGCGTGATACATCGCCCGTGTTATTTCTCCAAATTCAGCCTACGATTTTGTCGAAATAAAACGCTCCTATACACGTAGAAGCCCAGCATAGCACCGCTGCACGCAAAATAATTTTTTTAACGTTAGGCTAGAAATGTAAGAACAAACTTCATCGTGCAGAAAAGTTAAAATATCAAAATGCGTAATTAAAACGGTTTTGCTGAGTAAGTCGATCATATGCTGCCTCTATTTACGAAAGCTTCCAATGACATGACAATCTATGGTAACCACCCCTACTTAACTGAAAGTTTCTCTTTCACCCTCTAAATGAAACCAAGATATCTTTTGAGGATGGGTATGTTTCTGCTATTTAACTTACCAACGATCAGTTTTGCCACCGTATTTTCCCAGTTTCCCTTTGCCAATCGAAGCCAGCTAACCTATGAAATGTTGAAAAGCATATTTGTGTCGGGCATGTTCTAAGGCAACCACCCCTACCTGTTGAAAGCTTCTCTTTCCAGCTCTAAAAGAAATCAAGGGATCTTTCGAGGATGAAGATGCTTCTGTTATGCAAGTTATCGCCCATCAGTTTCACCACCATATTTTCCCCTAGTTGCACCTTTGCCAATGGTACGACCAATCCAATCAAGCCAAGTGTCTACCGAGGTGTTTGACTAGTATGACTCAGGGACCATCTAACAAGATTTGTGCCATGTATGGCCTTTCTATATGTTGGGTTCGCTGGCCGTCCAAACAATCCGCCTCCTCAAGGCCATACTGGGCGGGGGGGGGTGGGTGGGTGGGTTCAACCAACCCCCCCCACATCGCTCTGGTAAACCAATGACTAATAACATAATCATTAATGGAAATGATATTTGGTAAGGCCTGAAGTGAAACTGACCTGAAAGCAGTCATTAAAGAAGCTGGCACTGACGGTTTCTGCAAGAAGTAAAATTATCTGAGAAACAATCTATGCATTCAATATGACCCAGGCATTCAGTACAAAGCCATATTATATTCTTACCTGAAGCAGTAACCGCAATTCCCTTCCAAAAATTATTGTGGCAATGACTGCAAATGAAGATTTAGTTAATCATTTGAAATGCTGGGAAAATAGCATAGCAAATTTTATTGTAAGTTGATCATTAAGTTTGTCATGTTCTTATTGATCATGTGAATACATTAGTACCATGTCAAACACCCATTAAAGCTATTTGATGAACAAAATAACTGCTTTGACATGCAAAATAGGCACTCTACTTCTATATGCACTGGGATGATAGAAAAAGATGTTAACAGAAAAAGATCTATTAATCCAAATAAAAATTGATATCATCAAACAGTTCAATGTTTAACAGCTGTTAACAATTGTTTCAAAGAAACAGAATCAGTCCATTTAAAAGGCCAACTTAATCCATCTTTTAAAACACTGAAAGTGTGCAGTTTGCACTACAAGAATAATGAACTGGATACCCCCCAGAATAATCACTGGACTGCAAGCTGCATAGTTTTAAGCCTATTGGTGCATCTTTTTTGTAACCAAAATGAGACTTGGAATGAATACATAGCTCACAAATAGGTCCAACATATCCAACTTTGAATTCCGATTCACTAGAAAACACATCAACCCTCTTTTCCCCCTAAACAATGGTAGCCAACATCGATCCATATAGGCAACATATTGTACAAGTGTATCAAAATACAAGATTCTGAAAATAAATTCAGAATATTATCAACTGGTAACCAGTTAAGCCCATGAAGAAAAAACAAGCCTTGACCAAAACAGCTGCAATTTGCTAAGAACCATCACAAAATTTCCCTCTTTCTACCCTGTCTGATATATTCCTCCCTGCACTGGAAAACTCTAAAGAGCATTGGAGATTTCTCCAAGGTATGTAATATTAATCCTCTTGTATTGATCAAACATTGCTTTTGTGGAGTAAGATCTAAGTGTTTTTATGTGGTTCATGTCTCTTTTGAATTTTAATTTTTTTTTACTAGTTTTCTTGGAATGTTTGGATTTTTTATAGATTTGCACTTGAAATTGGCAAAGTGCATGTATCTTCCTTCGCTAAGCTTAACTTCTCTAGTACACAGATTTAACGAAAATAGATTTTAGTTTTCTTGGTATTTTCTGATATCAAGTAATTTAAATATTATTAAATATTTTTAGTGTCATTTTCATCCATTTCAATCTCAACCGTGTGAGACAGCAATGATACAGTTTGAAGGTTTGCTGATCCTAGATGGTTGCATGGATACCCTATAAACACTGAAACGAAAACAAGCTACAACCATTACGGAAGGAGGACCAGTCACTTTGATGTCTATGGGCCACAGCTACACACAACGGAAAGGGAATTGCAAAATAAGGTCTTTTGATCATTTGTTAGTTTTGCACCAACTTCACCAAATTTCCACTAATACTATAACACAGCTCTTTTTTCTGTTGGAGTGATGCTTAATCTGACATCTACATTGAATACCTTACATGGACACACTCATTCATAAAATTATATTCTTCACTAATAAACATCTCCTTCCAAATTTTAGTTGTCAACCATTTCTTCCCCTGGTTACCTTTAATATTCAAGAGGCATCATTTCCTCTTCACTTAGTTATTACCATTATTAATGTGAATATGCAAATAATTCAAGGATATGACACATAACAAATTATAAATATATGAACTACGTGAGCTTACCAAGTAAATCAGCAACATGACATTGACAAATAAATTCTTTTTCCAGAGATTGAAAAAAAAAAGGAAAGGCATCAAGCATTGATAATTTCAGACTGCAACATCAACAGCTATGTATTATTTTTAACTAGATTTACACTCATAAGTCATCTGTGCAAACCTGCTTGGCCTTTCAATAGTAGTGCTGATGTTTTCCCCTTCTTCCATTCTCTGAGACTAGACACGCTCAAAGCCAAAAGGAAACTACCCAAGATAACACCAAATCGGATTGCAGCAGTACTTCCCGTAAGCATAAAAAATGTAAAGCCACCCACAGCAAGAATAGCACCTGGAAACAAACTCGACAAATAAAAATAGCTAGCAACTTCACTAAAAAATGAGATACATAAACACTAAACTATTGATGTTTACCAAAATTCATACCATATGGAATCCCAAGGTAAAAGTCATGGACTTTGGACAGGTCATTCAACTGAGTAGGTGGAGCTGAATATAATTCCACAACATCTTTCACTGGCTCAGGACAATTCTCACTTGCAGCAGAGATATATTCCATTCCTTCTTCATTAATTTCTTGTGCTATCAGAGCAATATCATGACTTGCTTTATCTGCCTCAATCTTCATGTTTTTGGAAACTTCTTCCAGTACCACCCTTGCTTTCTTGGAATATACCTGATAAGCTTCTTGTGATAAACTTTGCATTTTCATGGCCTGTTGCTTAAATGATTCTAGCACTTGTTCCCATGCCTTTTCCAACTCATCATTTCCATCCTACAAAACTGGGCATTTTAATATCGAAATATTTGATGAATCTTTTAGCTTCTCATTATAATTGAATATTCAGAATTTCATCAACCTCAATCAAAACACAGAAAAAATTGAAGTGCTAAGATAAATGCAGCTAGGGAATTACTGTCTAGGGTGTCTAATCCAATGAAAAGTTATGTGTTAAACGAAAACTGTATATTTCAATTTACATAAAAAATTAACCATTTTTGTGCTTAGGCCTGAGGAAAGCAGTAGCTTAAAAGTTGAGAATAACCATTGTTGCAAATCATTCAGGCAAAGCATGTGAGTCTGTGAGACAAGTTATTTTAATGATATCATTAATTTTTCTTTTCCATGATAATAAGTAATTTATAATTAAGCATACTAACTCTATCTGCATGTGTCAAATAATTGTCCAGAGTTTATAAAAATTCGCATTCAATGAACGTATTTGTTTCACCTATAAGCTAAAACTACATTTCAACTGTGCAACTAGTGAAGGTTTCCATTTTTAGTATGATTTTTGGGTTACCATATAAGATTTCTTTTATGGTTCTTTCCAATATTATTTGAACGAATTTGAGATCTACTTGAGAATCAAATATTACCATGGTCTTTATCTTCATTCATGTGAACGTTGTTGTCTACACTGCTACAATTAGGGTGAATGTGCGTTCTAAAATTTTATATTGTGGCATTACTATGTTAGATTCGAGGTTCATGCCATAATATCACGAGCATGATTCGATAACGAAGTCCAGAGAGCTATTCATGATATCCGCTATAAGGCATAAATGTAACTAGTAAAGACCCGAACTATTAGGCAGAAACGTAGCCGCTACACCAACTGAGCAATTGCTGAAGTTCACGTTCAACGATAAGACAACAAACAACAAATTATTATCTTATGCGTGTTGATCAGAGAACACTGTAGTATTTACTCCACTGAATGATGGCTCCTGTGCTGCACGAACATCACGAGAAGCAATCTCGCAAGACTTGCTACTTCACAAAATCGAAAACCATAAAGCACTCTAAAACCATCAACCGATCAGAATAACTCGCAAGCAATGCCATCAAGAACGCAGAAACGCTCATTTCCGAAACACTTTTCCACAAACATGAAAAACAACAAAAATAAACACAGGAAGAAAGGAAAACAAAAAAAGCGTCCCGCTTACCGAATCCTCGCTATGGGAGACAAACGGGACAGTCCTCGAAAACCTCCGCTTCCCAAACGGACCGCGAAAGGTCCTCAGAAGCCTCCCGTGGAACGAGGAGTTGATCGAACCGGAGGCGATGGCGCACCACTGCGCGCTGCAAGAAAACGACGACGAGCCAGCAGGGATGGAGTTGAGGAACGGCAGAGTCGTCGGGGGAGCCACCACCCCCCGTCGGCCAAGCATTCTGCCAGAATTAGGGTTTGGGACGGCGGTGGGGGTAGGGCGAAGGTGAACGGCCGCCATTGATCGGATTCGGCGGAAGTCGCAAGAGTGTTCAGGAACGATGCTGTGTTGCAGTGCTCGCTGGCGCTGCTGCCATTGTTTTCTACGACGCCTTGTGGTCGAGTATACGGTGGGCCGGATCGTTCGGCTGTCACGCGGACGGTGGGAGTTCGGGGAAGTTGGACCGTCCGATTGGTTTTGATCGAAGTCTGTTCCCCGAGGAATGATTTCGGCCGTTGGATGGCTGAGCCTAGCGTCATCCATCATTAATCACTATTATTACGTAATGAAATAATTTTTAACGTTTCGTACACGACACTAGTGCTTAATCATAATTTTAATTATATCATTCACTCCAACCATTGTTAATTACTTTTAACATCGGTATCTATTTAAATTGTACCGAACCGTGCTTTTTGACGTATCGTATTATAAATTTGATATGTCAAATTTAGAATAGGATATACCTTTTTTATAAATAATATATTGAAAATAAAAAATAATGATGTTACTAGTATCATCTTTAGTGGTAAATTTTAAATCAAAATTTTCTTTTAAAATGATTGAAATGTCATCTGAACTTTATATGCACCTGAACTTTATATGCACCATCAAAATTTTCTCCAAGCATTATCGAAACTTCCTATGAAATATCAAAATTTCCTTTGAACTGTTGAAAATTCTTCTCTGAATCATCAAAATTTCTTCTAGAATTTTCTCTATACCACCGAAATTTTCTTCTAATATCATTAAAACTTCCTTCAGCTAACCTATACAATTAGAAAAGTTTTTTTAGTAACGCTATTAAAAAATCAACTTCCATTGAAAATAAATTTTTGATATAATGTCTTCGCTGTAAAATGCTATGATATTCATGGTGCACTAATTTTAATATACCACTTCGCAAAATGACATATTAAATTTATAAAAAGCACTTAATCGTATTAACATACATACTCATACTAAGTTGCATCGTTACCATCCAAGGAGTTAACTAATATGAACGAAAATATCAAGTAAAATTAAATGAGGATTTAATTTGACTATAGTACACCAAGAATGTGTCTAACTTACACCTATGCGTTAGATCTTGTTTGAGGAGAATTTTGGTTAACTTCAATGGTTATAAAATTAAAGTTTGAAGTTAAAATTATATAATAATTAAAGTGATAAAAATTTATATATTAAAATTTATAAAATAATAATAATATTATAAGTTATTTTAAAAATCGTTTGAAGTCAACTCCGAATAAAACCCACATGTCGAATCTGACTTTTTTATTTTTCGGTAACGAACGACAGCCCAGTATAAGAATGGGCCGAATGAGCCCGTATTCGTATTCGAAGTTGTACGGAATGGGCCACAACCGCTTCCGGCCTCCCCCTTCTTCATTATTTTATTCATCGAATCTGTCCTCGTGTGACTGACAGCAGAATAATTTTAAATTTTTCGCACAATCAAACAAATATTAATTAATAAAATTTCGATTACAAAACCAGAACCGAGAGTCAACAACGGTGATCAAAACAAAGAAATGCAGAGACCGACAGCAGAATAGTTGGTGAAAACTTAATTAAGTTTATTAATAATATTATAAATATTACAAGTGGTAGGACATGTTTCGGTGTCCACTACAGATAAGGAGAGTATTTCGATCAAATAAGATAAATTAATAATATTATAAATACTAAATTGATATTTTAAAGAAAGAAAAAACTTTGTGTATCTTTTTCTTTCTTGATAAATTACCAAAATAATATTTTAATTGTTAAAATATTTTTTACAATTTATACTTTTATATTCAAAATTTTATTAATACATGAAAATAATCTTAAAGTAATAATTTAAAAAAAAATCACCAAAATGATAATTTTAGCGGACAATAATGGAGTGTTGGGGTGGTTGACTTGAAAGCAAACGGCAATGTGGTGATCCAGGGAAAGGGATGTATCATTGGATATCCAGAGGAGATTTTTGTATTGGAAAACAATAATAAAAGATGAGAAATAGAATTTGTGGAAATTTAATTTTCATCAATTAGATATTTGTGTTTGTGGGAGAATGAGAATTATTTTTGCACCCCCAACCTTCAAAAAATACATATTATTCCCTCTTTTCTATCGAAAAGATCATAACCACTACCTATATTCAACGACATTGTGCACCCAAATAAACTGATAAATGATGGAAAAAAAGAAATGATATTTTCACTTACTCACCTGCAAATCTATTAACAAAACATTTACTTATTCATCACTTGCAATCTCTTATTGTTCACACTTCCTCGTTATTTATGTCTGTCCACTCGTTTGCTCATCACTTATATTTATTTACTTATCACTCGTATTCACTCATTGTCTTTATTGAAAGTAAGAAAAAACTCTCTATTCAATGAATTTGTTAGTGTCTAAGAAAAAAGTAAAGAAGAAAAATGCAAAAAAAAAAAAAGAGAATTATTTTTTGGAAATATTTGTTTACGTGGATAACATCTTTCGTTAAAGAAATATTGAATATTTTAGTTTGCAAAAATACCTTATAATTGTTTATTAAAGTATTTATTTTTAGAATATTATTATTATTTATTAAAAATATAAGGTTAATCATCTTAAATTATAAAATTATTTACTTTTTATAATTTTAATTCATGTTAATTCCTTTCTGTGGTGTAAACATTTGAATTTTTAATTCTTGTTATTTTTATCATGTACAAACACTTTGGATGAGAATTTATTTCCTGTAATTTTCAATTATTTCTATTTCCTGTCAAAAAATTAATTCTTATTATTTTCGACATTTCTATATGCACGAGTTCACTTAATCGACAGTAATAATAACACTCCTATATTCTATTATTGAATTCTGTTTGACGGTAGACTTTGATTTCCTTTCTTTAAGATCATTCGGAAAAGTAAAATCCCTCAAAAAATAATTAAATCACACAATATTTATTCTTCGGTTGTATTTTTGCTAATCACTTTAGAGGTCTCTCCACATTAAATTTTAGAGAAATAACTTTCTCCAATCTTCATCAGCTTCTTAATTAGTAGGCCTTCTAAAATTTTTAATCTAAACTTTCAGCCTAGCAGCATTATTATATTTCTATTTGTTATTTGAATTGTTCAATAATGTTTCATGGGATATCAACTCAAAGTCTGTTTATTTAACATCTTTTACTTTTTATTATCAGAATCTCTTTTGTTTAAAGTGAAGGATGGGCTGCTGAAATTTCTTGCTTTATTAATTCTCTAATAATTTATCCCCAACATTATCCTACAATTTTGCTTCAGAATCTTAATATATCAACAGTACAAGCAAATTCTCTTTAGACAGATCTTCCTAAGCTTAATATAAATTGTCTATCTTTTCCATTATATTTGTCTCTTATTAATTTTTTGTTACTTAAATCTTTTTAAGCTGTAATTTTTAACTTTATCTACGGTATACGTGGATTTACATCGATTATACACAGCTTAATATATCAACTAATCTTTTTTTTTATAAAAAAGAACATAACAGAGGGATGCGCTTTTACGCGTCGATCGATGCGTACGCATGCAATGGTGGACGATGATTTCAACTCTCGCCAGAGCGTCATCAATCAACACGTCACGTGCGAAGTTGGACCGACACGATTGAATGCTATCTCGCACGCGGACCACTGATCAATGATCGACGTGTGCGTCTGTCGTTGCGATCACCTTTTCCGGAATTAAAAAATTATCTCCAAAAAGTATTCGTGTATTACTTTTTAAATACACGAAAGATCGAAAGAAGTATTCTTGAGAATTAAATTTTTTCGTAATTACGAGAAAGAGTTGTGTCAATAACAAAAAATAATAATTAATAAATAATTTTATTTTTATTTTTTCTCGTACTTATCAGAAGACAAAATTTTTCTAAATATGTGATGAATTTTTTATTTCATTCCATTCCATATTTACCATTGTTACAGGTTGCATTTGTTTTTGATTTCAAATACTGTGGAGTAACTTCAATCATTTTGGAGAACTAGAGTTAATAATAGTAAAATAAATAGTGTTTGAATTATATAATAATAATTTATATGATAATAATAATATATAAAATACACTGCATTGAAGCACCTAAAATCCCAACGTGAAACTCCCGTTGCATCTCGATCTTGTCGCATCCCTATCCATGTGCATTTTTCCTAATATCTTACTGAAATTTTATTACATGATATTTATTAATAAATAAATAATTAAAATCAATGAAGCTAAAATTAAAACGTCAGTTGAAAAATCTACATACTTTTTTTACTAATTGCAACCTCAAGAATTGTGTCATTCATGAAAAACAAATACAACCATTGTATAAGTATAACGTATAAATTTCAACGTACTAATTATTATATGATTCAATTTTATTTATTTATTATTTTAATTTTTAATTTTTTTTAACTTTTAAAATTAATTAAAATTCTTTTCAAACGTGACGGTGATGAATGTCACCGAAATGATACCAAGAGGATTGTGGTCCAATCCACCGTCCTACGTCAATTAATGACACACATGCACGTATTTATATATCATTTTAATGTCGTCCAAGCAAGGATCGTTAGATCGAGATCTCACGATCTGTCAAAGAAATTTTTATTTTACTTTGCTTCTAATAAATGGTAGCAGTTTTTCAATACAAGACTGAAGTTTACGTACGTAAACATTTACATATAAATTTAAAGGTGAATCTTACGTTTAAAAGTAGAATTTACATAATTTACTTTTTTAAAATAATTTCCGTAAGTAATGTCGACAGGTAAATCCATGTAGACGTTAACATTTACTGGAGTGTGGATCTCAGTAGTTGTATATAGTAAATGAATTAAATAATAGTATGTTTATAGTAAATTATAAAATAAGAGTTTATATGAAAATTTATACAGTAATTAAATAACAATGATATATGAAACTTTGAGAAAAATGAGAAATAAATTTCCTCAAACGAGACCTTTAACATTTCTCTGGATGTACGAGAACTTATTATAAATTTAGGAGTCTGTTTCACCTTTAAAAGTGGAACCTACTCTTTAAAAATAATTTCTATAAGTGACGTTTATAGGCAAATATCAGTGATCGCTAATATTTCAATGTTTTTCCAAAAATCTATTCACTTTTAATAAATTTAGGGTCCGTTTATATATATCAAAAATATGAAAAACAGGAATTTCAGAAATGAAAAAAAAAAAAAATTAGTAAACGAATTTGTATATTTAAACATTTCAAACATAATTTCATTTTAACTTCAATAACTGAACGAAAATTCAATTGCATTTATTATATATATTTTTTACAAAATTCATAAATTAATATTTCACAAAATTCAAATTTATTATAATTGTGTATATTAACCGTATCTATATATCATGGGTTAATACTTTTTAAACTTACACTTACATATATTTTTTAGTTTCGTTTTTTTAATTTTTTTTATTTCTCCACCCCTCATTCATATTCTTTGTTGTAATGGCATAAAAGGGAGACATTGTTTGAATTAGGAGTCAAACAACAATGTAATTCGAGAGGTGAGTGACAATGTGAGTTGGGAATCCGCGAAATTAGGAAATCTAGGAGGTTAGGAATTTTTCACTAAAGATGTGGTTAGAGATAGACTTTGACACAATGGTAAGTTTAACAAAGGTCAGGAGTAGTCAAACTTTCATTGAAAGCTAATTGTGATAACGTTGCATGATCTTTTACATAGTAATTGACAAAAAAATGTTAGAAGAGGTCAAGAATAGTCAAGCGTAAGCAGCGAAAGTCAAGAGAGATTGGACAAAGGTTGGGAGAGATTAGACAAGACACATGAGGTTAAAAAAGTGTATCAAAATGAAATTTCACTCAGTTGCATAAATTTTCTTAATCCAATGGATGGGAAAGATGAAAAAAATCTATACTCAGAGTGTTTGCTTGTGCACTCAGTAAATAATTTTTGAAAAAATTTGACAAATTTAAAAAATAGTTTCTAAGGCAAGTTTAAAAAATAATTTCATGGAAAAAAAATTCCTAATATTTATATATGCCAAGGAAAATATTTTATGAGCATTTGTACAATTGATATAAAATAAAAAAATCCTCACGCACAAACTCCCTCAAGTGAAGGAAAATTTTCACTTTTTTTAACATTTTTTAATGCACAAAATTCAAAAAATTTAAAATTTTTATTCTAATTTTTTTAAAAAAATTTCAAAAGATACAAACACCCCTTTAAGAGTGGGTCTTACGTTTAAAAGTGGAATTCACTATTTTAGAAAAAAAAAAATATGAGTGACCCTGTAAATTGCTTATAGACACTAACATTTCATTGTTTTTGTTCGGAGTAGTTTTTATTTCACAAGATAAAGGATCAAACCATATTTTTATTGTAAGTATTTAAAATAACTTATTGAATTTATAATTGTGGACTAGGCCTATAGTGTGTAGAAGAAGATAACTTAAATAAGGTTTATAGTTTGTAGTCTATTAATGTTGCGTCAATCAACCATATATTTTGATTATTTTAAGTTGCATTGAATCATGTTTCTGTATATCGTTTGATTTGATTTATGACATTAAGTAAGTTACACAAGTAGGTCGTAAGATTTATGGTATTTTTATACACGATTGATTGTAAAATAATATTATTGTTATTTAAAATTTAAATCTTAAAAATCCTAACGACAATAATATTATTTTAATTTTCAATGTTTAAATTTTGTTCACGTCCTCGTATTATGATTCCATCTGATTCTTAAAATCATTTGTAAAAGAGTTCGTGCTTTTAGAAGTAGCAGAAAATAGAAAATAGTAAAAAGATTAATTTATAATTTTTCATAATTTTATATTTTTTTACTATTTTTAAAAATATAAATTAAAATTTTAACGTATGAGTTTTTATCTTCTTTTACAATACTAACTTAAATTTTAATTTTATTTAATTTTTAAAATTTAAAAATAATAAATTAATTTTTTTATAATTTTCTATTCTTTTCCCTCATTTCAAAACTACAGATCCCCATCTCAAAGAGAAAACAAATGGCTCATGGCTCTGGGGTGCAAAGCAAACCACCGGTGGACTTGGGTACAGCAGAGGGAGTAAATGGAATTAAATTCTGGGTCCCATCTTATTCAAAAATCTTCGCTGCCGTACGTATGGGTTTTTTTTTTTACCAGGCTCGGTAGAGTCAACGATGGTAATTTTAATTTAACTACGAAATATTGGATAAAATGTAAAAAATTATTATTATTTTTAAAAAATGGAATCTTATAGGAAAAGATGCGGAGCAGATTAATTATGGGGGAAGGTAGGGGCATTGATTGCGGCAACCATACGAAGGGAGGGCATTGATGGGAGCGCCATCAATGGCCTGACGACCCAGCACGGCATTTGCCGGCTCGCTGGCGCCCCGACCGCCGTAATTTTTCAATTCGATCGGATTCAGATGCAAACGAAAATCATAAATGCGGCGAACGGAGCCGGCTTTAATTGTGCGGTAGATACCGTAGATTTGAATTTCGAGGCTTCCATTTCGTTTGATTTTAAATTATTTTAGTTTTTTAAAATTATTTATAATATTTTAATATATACTAAATTACTATACAATTTTAACTTTATTTATGAAATTAACTATAATTTCTTGAAAAAAATTATCTTCAAAGATACTATTCATTTTCGGTTTATCTTCGATTTTATGTAAATTTTCATGTATTATTATTATTATATAAAAAAATTTGTATAAATTTTTATTTTTTAATTTACAATAGAATTTAATTTTGTTTAATAATAAGATTCAATTTCCATCTCTTTATAGTGTTCAAAATTAAAATATTTTGCAATTAAACACATTGTGAGACTTGTGTTTCGTTTAGTAATGTTTTTTTAACTTAAATTTTGACTTTTTATAAAAATTTTATATATCAATTCATTGAAAAATTAACTAACGAAACTTACTCTTAACTCTATACAATGTTTGGAATATGACTCAACTACTTTTACATGTTATCATCATTATACAAACTTTTCTATGTATAAATTTTTATTTTATAATTTATTATATAATTTTAATTCATTTATTTCACTACCTTTAACTTCAACTCTTTATAATTATTTAAAGTATAATACCTTATTATCAAACGAAACATTGTGTTTGGCTGGGCATTTTGGTAAGTTGAATTGAGTTTCGTGATATTTTAAAAATTATATAATTTATGATGAAAAAATAATGAAAATATTTTTTTGAAAATTGTGATAAATAATAAATAAAATATGTAAAAAAAAAAATTTATTATAATAATGTGATAATAATATTTTTTTTAAGTTACGATGAATAATAAATAAAATATGTAATAAAATAATAAATAATATTCATTATATTAATATAATGATATTATTTTTAAAAAATTGTGATGATAGTATTTTTTAAAGTTGTTATATTTAATGAATAGTAAATAATGTAAAAAATGTTTGATAAATAATATTGTTAAATACTATGATATATAATAAAAAAATAATTATACAGTGATAAATGCCCGTACAAATACATACTTAAACCACGAGTTAGCACGTCAATTTATGTCCAAGTTAGAAAATAGTTTTATGGTTTAATTTCCGGAATTGGTGAAAGCAAATGTAAATTACATGTCATAATAATAATAATATTATTATAAATTCATTAGCTTTCAAAATATCCATAAAGGTTTTTTTAAAATTATTATTTTAAAATAATTGTAGTGAAATTTTAAACTAACGATTATAAGTTACAATGATATGTCTTTTAATTATTAATGGTTAAAAAGGTTATATGTGGCAAAGTTGTAAAAATATTGTCGTATGTTTTCAAATCTTTCTTTATATATATATTTTATTTATATAAAACCTATTTTAGAAACCATAAAAATACTACCACGTAATAAATTTTGTTTTGTCAGAGGAAACCGTAAACTTAACCAACGTAATTATCAAAATCACTGTTGTAAACTTCTAGGTTGCGAGAAACACTCACGGTAGGTTTGAAAATTTTGAAAGAAGTACGGATTATCAATGATAAGAGCGAAATAAAATAATTGACTTTCTGGCAACTTATTTAACAATAAATATTAAGATAAGAGATTCTTTGATCAAACTCAAACACACCATTAAAAAAATAAATTAATATTCGAAAACAGAAGGTCGTGGATTCACGTGCGAAGTGCATCGGTTGCCAAGTACATTTATTGCAATTTGCATTAAATACGAGTACAGTGTACATATGATGTCGCAAGGGGTAGTTTGGTAAAAGCAGGCCGTGCACGTAGTGTGCCACGTCGGATTCCATTTACTTAGGTGGATCGCCACGTGGGCAAGGCGATCAATAAAGAGGCATGGGACTAGCACCCACCAGTGTCACTCCACTCCCACCATTTTTTTTCTGCTGTTCATCCTCTTCTTCCTCCTCCTATTTATTCTACTTTCTACCACCAAACCCTTGCATTCTCCTCTCCTCACGGTAGTCGACCACCATAACCAGTCACATTGCCAGGTGGAGAGGTTCTGGGGTGAGGTTGGTACTTTCTTCTTCTCCTTCTCCACCCTTGGGTTTCAAGGACGTTGTTACTGGTCTAGGGTTTGAAGTCTGGAAGCTGTGGGGTTTTTTTTTTTGGGTTTGCCAAGCTGTTCTCCACTGTCGTTTGGGTTTTGTTGTGGCTCTTTGCTTACACGGATTGTAGTGCCCGGCCCGGCCTCCCAGCGCAAGTTTCAGCCTTTTTCTGTTTGGCGTTTTCCTGCACATTCTCGCCTTTACTCTTCCCCTGTTCCAGCACAGAGAAAGGGGAGAAGGAAGGAAGGAACCAGTTTTGATCACTTGAAATGCTGTTCTGCCGCTAAAACCCTGAAAAATCCGAACCCAAAAGATGACTTCATTGGTGATTCTTGTTCTCTTTGTCCTCGACCTCCTTCCCTCAACACCTGCGTTTTCTCTAGATCCTACTTTGAATGACGATGTGCTGGGGTTGATCGTGTTCAAGGCCGACCTCCACGATTCCAAAGCAAAGCTCGCGTCTTGGAACGAGGACGACGACGACCCATGTGGGTGGTCCGGTGTCAAGTGCGATCCGAGGACAAACCGTGTCACGGAGCTTAGCCTCGATGGGCTCGGCCTCTCCGGCAGGATAGGGCGTGGTCTCCTCCAGCTCCAGTCGCTCCGGAAGCTGTCTCTTTCGAAGAACAATCTCACTGGAAGCTTCAGCCCCGAACTCGCCCGGCTCGGGAGCCTCTGGAGTGTGGATCTCAGCGAGAATGGTCTCTCCGGTCCTCTTCCCGACGGATTTTTCGCGAAATGTAGGTCGTTGTCGGAGGTGATTCTCGCGAGAAATGCTTTCTCCGGTGAGATCCCGCCTAGTCTCGGCGCATGCTCCACGCTTGCCTCACTGAATCTTTCTGAGAACAGGCTGTCTGGTTCGATACCGGGTGGATTGTGGGGGTTGAATGGGTTGAGATCGCTTGATCTCTCCGGGAATGCTTTGGATGGTGACATACCCGCCGGATTAAGTCAGCTGTCAAATCTCAGAACGTTGAGCTTGCGAGGAAACACGCTCACCGGGAGCTTGTCCGATGAGTTTGGTGCTGTCGCACTACTGAAATCGCTTGATGTGAGCGGCAATAAGTTGTCTGGTTCGCTTCCGGACGCTCTTCAGAAGCTTTCCATGTGTAGTTTTCTTAGCTTGGCAAACAATTCTTTCACCGGAGAGGTCCCGGCGTGGATTGGGGAAATGGCTAGTTTAGAGTTTCTGGATCTGTCCGGCAATGGGTTTTCAGGTAATCTGCCTGATTCCTTAGGAAAGCTTCGGGCGCTGAAACATCTGGACTTTTCTCAGAATGGGTTCACCGGGAGCTTGCCGGAGTCAATGTCTGATTGCAGCAGCCTCCTGACTGCCGATTTCAGCCGGAATGCGCTCACCGGTAGTCTTCCAAGTTGGGTTTTTTCTTTGGGCTTGCTGGAGCTTCTAATCTCCGAGAACAAGCTATATGGAACCATACAAGTTGCTTCCTCCCCAAATCAATCTCTCAAGTTGCTGCAACTTTCAAGCAATTCCTTCTCTGGGAGTGTTCCTCAAGAGATTGGGAACATTCGTGGCCTGAAGCAATTGTATCTCGCCCGTAATTCTTTAAATGGTTCTATTCCAGTGACCATTGGGGAATTGAAGGCATTGGAGCTCCTCGATGTCAGTGACAACCACCTTGCCGGAAGCATTCCACCCGAGATAGGAGGTGCTGTTTCTTTGAAGCAACTTATTCTGGAGAATAACCTCCTCACCGGACGTATCCCCACTCAAATCCAGGATTGCTCTTTGCTTGGATCATTGTGAGCTTCCTTCATTCCTGCATTACCTGTTTTTTGTTTGGTATGAGCTCTATGTTGATAATCTGAGATATGCACTTGGTATTTCATTTTTGCTTCCCATGCTTACCTTTGCCGTGATAAAAGCTTTAAGATGTGGTGGGCACTCTTGTGTGGTCTTAAATTTGAAATGTAAGAAACTCGACCAACATCAGCTAAATATGCAGTGCTGATCAACCAGGCCTACCGTTACTTGGTGAATGTTTCTTTGCTAGGAAAATCTACACTTCTCTGATAATAAAAGATTTAAATTTAGACTTGTTTGTCTAGCACTGGGTTTTTGCTTTGAAAGTTTGGAGTCATTCATCAAGATATTTAACTTCTGCTGTGTTATGTTTAGTTATCATGCCCTACTGTTGCTTCAAATTCACCAACATAAAGTAATTTTCAATTTAGCAGCTAACTTGAAGTGTTACCTTGTATGTTGTATGTGTTTGTGCAGGATGCTCTCTTGGAATAACCTTTCAGGTCCTTTACCCCCCAATGTTGCTAACCTCACTAACCTTCACACAGTAGATCTCTCCCATAACCAATTCTCGGGGTTACTTCCCAAGCAGCTTTCAAACCTTGCCCACCTTGTTGAGTTCAACATCTCTCACAACAACTTTTCTGGTGATCTCCCTGCTGGAAATTTCTTCAACACCATTCCAACATCTTCTTTATCTGATAACCCCTCACTTTGTGGCTCCATTGTTAATGTCTCCTGCCCTGCTGTACTCCCGAAGCCGATTGTTCTTGATCCCAACTCTTCCTCGTCAAACACCTCGTCTGCCAACCCCACTGGCTCCTCCAACTTCCATCAGAAGAAGAAGATCATACTGAGCATATCTGCCGTGATTGCTATAGCTGCCGCTGCCTTGATTGCCCTTGGTGTCATTGCTGTCACTGTGCTGAACTTGCAGGTTCGGTCGTCCACTGCCTCCCACTCAGCTGCAGCTCTTGCCCTCTCTGATGACTACTATAGTCGGTCTCCTGCCACTGATGCTAATTCAGGAAAGCTTGTTATGTTCTCTGGTGATAACCCTGATTTTAGTGCTGGAACACATGCTGTTCTTAACAAGGATTGTGAGCTCGGTCGTGGGGGTTTCGGTGCCGTATATAAAACAGTGCTCCAAGATGGTAGGCCAGTTGCAATCAAGAAGCTCACTGTGTCAAGCCTCGTCAAGTCTCAAGAAGATTTTGAGAGGGAAGTAAAGAAACTGGGAAAATTGAGGCATCACAATCTTGTGTCTCTTGAGGGCTATTACTGGACACCATCATTGCAGCTCCTAATTTATGAATTTGTTTCTGGCGGGAGTTTACATAAACATCTTCATGATAGCTCAGGGAGGTTTCTTTCATGGCAGGAGCGATTTGATATCATTCTTGGAACTGCTAGGAGCCTGATGCACCTTCATCAGTTGAACATTATACATTACAATTTGAAGTCAAGCAATATCCTGGTAGATGAATCTGGCGAGGCAAAAGTTGGTGATTATGGACTGGCAAAGCTGCTGCCCATGTTGGATCACTATGTGCTAAGCAGCAAGATTCAAAGTGCACTTGGGTACATGGCTCCCGAATTTGCCTGCCGTGCTGTAAAAATCACAGAGAAGTGCGATGTCTATGGATTTGGGGTGCTTGTGCTAGAAACTGTGACAGGAAAGCGGCCTGTGGAGTACATGGAAGATGATGTGGTGGTTTTGTGTGACATGGTGAGGTGTGCCTTGGAAGAGGGAAGAGTGGAAGAGTGTGTTGATGGGAGGTTTCAGGGAAAATTTCCAGCAGAAGAGGCGGTACCAGTGATGAAACTTGGCTTGATTTGCACTTCCCAGGTGCCGTCGAACCGACCGGACATGGCTGAAGTGGTAAACATCTTGGAATTGATCAGATCTCCTCAAGACAGCCAAGAGGAGTTATGCTAAGCTTTTGGATCTTTTTTTTTCCCTTCCTTTCTAATTATGAAATGTGGTAAAAGCCTGAAGACTATAAACAAGAGGAGGTTTCCAGGCGAAGAAGAATCCAGTTAGACTTCAACAGATCATGGTGTGGATGTTTAGGGATTGAGAAGAATAGTTGGGAGATTTTGTTGAATATGTAATTGCCACAAATGTCCGTTTCTGTTTTATCTCTTTCTGGATTCCTATTCACCAGGCTTCTCTCTATTTGTTGGAACCTAATATTACTTGTCCTTTCTTTGTTCTGTGTGATGGCATGTCTTCCTTGGCATTTGTTTGCCCTAACTTTCCTGCTCTTCTGCTAAAACATGCCCTATAGCTCTTTGATTTCTTTTCCCCTGGGTGTCTGTTTCAGTCCTGGTCTTTCACGTGCACAGCAGCTATCTCAAGGGACATGAATGGTTGCAGTTCTTTCAACATCTAGAAAATTCTCTAGATCAGGCATTCAATTGAAGATTCCAATCATTTTCCTTCTCTTTACTGGGAGGACTTAAACAATCCAAGCTTTTGAATTGTCGCTGGTAGCTAACAAACATGCATGTGAAAATGAGATTATATGAATACCAGAGATGTGATTTATTCTAGATGGCTGAAGTAATGCTTTTGCCCTGGTTCCATTTATTTTCTTATTTTGAAGTGTGGTAAGGTTGAAATTGGCTTGCAGACCAAATTTTGACTGTGTTCCCTTGGAAGTGTGGCTCTGTCCTGCTGTTCTTCTTTTGTCAATTGTGTTCGTCTTTTTATGTGGTTTGGTCACAATAAACATTCCTGCTTTAATTCACCTCTTTTTTTAAAAAAAAAAATCAAATGTTTCTCTTCCTTTCAATGTTCCTTCCAAATTAGTGACTGAACTTACATATTAAATATTATAATAAGTAATGTAATGTGGGGACAAGATATATCATAGAATTTACTTTTACTAGTATTATAGGATTTGAAATTTGAAAACATTGACCAAAGAACTTAATTAAATCATATTTATTCCACATAGCAAAATAAACGCTGGACTGACAGCATGGACTTGTACAGTTATCAAGTAAGGGTGTCTGCAGACACAAATATGATGGTAACATCGAGATAGTCAAGAAAGATTACAAATAAATTCTGTGCAATGAGTTAAAGACCTGAAGATTCTTATTATCTTAAAATCGCTGCATAAACACAAATTTTCCCTTATTATAATCATATCCAAACCATACGAAGTTGGATTGGGCATCTCATCTATCATACCTGAAAATTGAGCAGGAAATGTTGGTTTGGCCTGAGAAGGCACAGCTCCAGCTGTCCATCCTCACAATATTATTCTCTTTGCACATGTGAAGCGATTGGAATAAATACTTCTCAACCACTGCAGCATTCAGGTCTTTTGAAAACTATCAGACTTGCTGGAAGGGTAACCTCCTTCCAATGCTTTAAAAATTTGAACAACAAACATACAGTATCATTTATCTTTCTGTAGCATTTATAGTTTAATTATAACCAAAAAAGTAATATGAAAATTGAAAAAAATTGTGGTGGTAGATTGAACTTTCATTATTTATCTAAACAATTTTGAAAAATGACTTGATTTTATAAACAGAAAGATGACAGAGTTGATCTTTTGCTCCATATCTGACATTATATTAGATAAAAGATGCTACCATCTAAGAAAACGGACTGAGTTCCTTTTTTTTTTTTCTCCCTTGAAGTCAAAAGCTGTCAAGAGTTGATAAAACCTATATGCTGAGATTCTCTGGTGCAGCAACCAATACACAGACGCAGAACAAAGAGGAGCACTGATGTTAGTGAAAGAAGAAGAGGAAAGAATCAATGAATCGTAGCAGTTTGGCATGAGAAGAAGTTCAGTAGTAGACACCACATGGGAGGAAAAGTGTTGGGGGACTCAAAAAATAAAAGCACGGTAGGAAGTGTTTGTTGGAATGAGTCAGTGAACAAAACATAAAAGATTTCTTGACTGAAGGACCATGCCATGTGCACATCCCAAGCTTTGTCTAGGCAGAAGCTTGTGCAGTCGATTGAGTACCATATGTAGATTTCAAATGCTGAAAATGAATTGAAGTTGTGCATCTTTCTGCGTTGGGCATTGGTGACCATCCTCCATACGGCAGCAAACTTCTATTTATAACATTTTCTAATGTTACTTACACGTCAGGGGTAAGAGCAGAACTGAACAAAAAAGATTGTACTCTACTCCAAAGCAAAGAACCTGTGTTCAAGGCCAGGCAGAAACTTTATCATCATCATCCAAAAAAAAAAATTGTAAACTTGAAAAAATATTTTTACTTCTTAGCATGTGAGGATTTTTCATGATAAGGTTCTATGAAGTTCGAATCACAGAGAAGATCATGAATCGCTCTACTTGGTAAAACCAACCAACCATTTCAATTGTTTTTTTCTCAGCAAGTGAGTAGAGAAAAAATAAATCGACAGATCAAAGTTCCTGCCATCAAGCAAGCACATGGTTCTGACCGAACCCTTTCAACTTTTCCTTACCAGTAACAAAAAGGAATCGAGGGGAGAAGTTCTTGTTTATGGTTCATGGCGGGAAATAACAAAAGCTGGTCCTGTCCTGTTACCTTCGTAGCTGTAAAAGAAAAAGCTTGCTTGCATAACACAGTTCTGCAATAATAGCAATTATAATAACAAGAAGAAAAAGCTAGTCTCTTTCTTTATGTATATATAAGGTTTAATGGTTCTGTAGGTACCTACATAAGTAAGTTCTGTAGGTACCTGTTGGATGAAAGATTAACGGCTGTTTAATGAAAAGAGAGAGTGTTCGTAAAAAAATCTCCCGCGCAGAAAAAAATCCTCCCGCCGAAATAACCCGCGTAAAAGCAGTTCATTTATTTTAACAAAAAAAAAACAACGATTCATTTTTTTAAATAATTCGATTTTACTTAAAAAATATTTTGATTAAATATTTAAAAATACTCCCTTTTCGATAAATTATTTTCCATGTGTCATTTGAAAAGGGAGTGTTTTTAAATATTTAATCAAAATATTTTTTAAGTAAAATCGAATTATTTTAAAAAAAATTCACACTAATATTTAAGTTAAAAAAAATCCACCTTGAATTATTTTTATTAAACACTACATAATTAAAATCAAATTATTTTAAAAAAATCTACAAATTTCTTTCAAATTTAATCACCGTATTCGTAATTAATGAAAAATTAATTAATTTTTATATGTTAATTAATACAACAGTTGGAAATGTGAATTTTTAAAGT